>JAFMOC010000014.1:3997500-4022500 GCA_019802505.1 Corydoras sp. C115
GGACTATTACAAACCACAAGAAACCATACAGCCCCCTCCCTATCTGTGTTTCTTTCTTCCTCTCTTTCCTTCTCTTCCACCTTTTTTTTCAGTTCACCACCGACCCTTAACATTTGCTCTTTATATTGATTTATTGTGTTTTAAGTTTTTTTAAAGACTTTTTTTTAAGTCTTTGATTCTGAGCTTTACAAATATAAGTAGAAGCTAATCATTAACATTATATCCGATTAAGTCTATTTGTGCATTGATCTCTTACACTTCTCCTGTGGCAGACGCGTTGTCCCACAAGTTTTGTGTCAAATGGTTCCGCACATACACACACGTGCGAACACACATTCCAAATCTACCAAACGTAGTTTTCTTGTAAATCTATGCCCCCCTCCATTTTTACTTACTTGTGTGTGGCTGCAGTTAATATGCCTGACATCTGTAACAAAATATTTAAACTGTATTTTGTAAATATTAATTTTTTCGGACCAGATTAATACCTTACCAACTGTGCCTCATGCCACCTTTTCCATAACATTATATATGTCTATTTATTTTGTATCAGCTTTCAAAAACATACATAGACATAGACTCAGTCAAATTAGAGGAGAAAATGTTTAGTAGTTAATTTTTTTCTGCTTTTTAATTACAGTAGGAGATAAAAGAAAGTTGCTTCTCAAAGAACTACTGCCAGATTTGTGACACCGGTTTGGGGAAGGTATTTTTCTGTTTCAGTCTGAGCTTGACTCTACAAAACTCATACTACCAAACCTTACTGATGTTCCTGTGCATATAAAAATAAGCTTGGGATCATAAATGGCATCAGCGTTGGCCGGCTAACTCCACAGCTAACTTCAGATATGCATTGTGCTCAATATTTTATGTCCATGTAGTAAAATTATCTAGATAGCACTAAACACACACACACACACGCACACACACACACACACACACACACAAACACACATATTTTTGATTTTAAATTAACTCCATATGTTTGAAAGTTCATTACTTATGCGTGTCATAGCACTATTGTATTGGTGTTATTTCTAACCTCTCAATAACTAATTAGCAATATTTATTATTTTGCACCATAACCTAACTATTCTCTCACTTTGAACATGCAGACTTGTCAAAAACTGGAATAGCACATATTGATCAGACAATCCTTAAACTCTTCCAAATTTTGTGATTTTACAGATTAGCAGTGCACGAATTTCCCTGAATTTAGCTTCTCTTTGACCGCAGTTCAGATAAGGAACCTGACACTTGTAAAAGCAAAACAGTTTTTTTTGCAACTCTGACACATTGCATTTTACACAAAGAAAAATGATTTCTTGATAAAGACTAGTGTGTGTGTGTGTGTGAGCGCGCATGGTGTGCGTTTGCTAAACTCTGCTGCTGTGGGACTTCTGAGGGTTCTGGCTCAGAACCATCCTAAATAGGCCTTATCGTAACACGGAGTCCTTATCAGATGGCCTTGTGGCCTTACAATAACAGAGGCGCTATCAGCACAGTGCAGACTCAATCTGGCAACCCAGCCCTACAACAACAATAAATACACTAAGAGTTATTCTCCCAGCATTCGATATTCCCAAGACAATATTCACAGCACAAAATTAACTTTATTGTAAGTCATTAATATCATTTTCTTGAACCTTCTATGTTCTTGTTTTTTTATATTGCATTGGGAACCAAACTCTGAAAGTCACACTCAAAAATGTTGAGGCACATGGTTCGCACCGACGACTGGGTCACATGGACATTTTACTTTTTTTTTTTGATAGTTTTGCAAATTTAAGATGCAAAGTGTAGCTGTTTGGTGAATGTATTTTCTTCTCATTTTTGCTGTTAACAAGATATGGACGCTTTAACAGGTTATCATCATTTAGTTCCTCTAGTTGATGATGCTGTATAATTTTTCAATAAGCAACAGATCTGAACTGCAGGAAGCCCAGTTAAGAACAAGCACCCTAAGTTATAAATCCATGCTGTGAAACTTTTGCAGTATGGGGTCTGAAATTGTCTTGCTGAAATAGACAGTGGTACCTATTTTTCGTTTTTCTTATGGTTTGGACTTTGAGGTCAGAATCCTCACCCATGTGCCTGTACAAAATTTGTATATGGCTTCCTTTTTGCATAACACAGTATTTCTTGATTCTTGAACACAGTTCTTGATTTCTTGAACTGTTCATAGCGGTTGTCATAGAATGCTGTTCATAAGTAGTCAACTAGAAAAAACAGTGTAGCAGCATTTAAAAAGCCTGTCTGGTAACAGCCCCCACTCTCTGCATGAGTGAACAATAAAAGTCATGCTTAATGTAATCCAGTGTTTATCAATTACTGGGAATAGCCTGTGTTTTCAAAAAAGAGAAATGACATAACTATAAAAGTTGTGTTTCTTGTTTTAAGATAATGAAAAATCTGTCAGGAACAGGAACTCACCTTACTGTTAGGCTGACATTAGTAAGGCAACAAGGCATTACTAAACCAACCAACCAATATTAATTGATTAATTAAGGATGAATAAATACACATAAAGGCCATAGGGTAGATTTAATTGGAAGAGCCCTTTAAAATGTTTGCAGGTGTTGAACCTTGCAGACTTCACATATGGTAGTGTTGATCATTTAAAACATAAACACAGAATAATGAACTTGTTTAAGTGTATACCAATAAAATAAAATTTTGTTAAAATGTAAAAATAGCTTTGATTTTTCAGACTTTAAAAAACATAAAGGTGAAAATTGTTCATACAAAATATCATATATAAATAATATATATGGTGTTATTGGAACACAGTTTTCAATCAAATAATTAGAATCTGACAGCCCTCAATCCCACTATTTAAGTAAACAAAATTTTCTTGCCAGGCTCTACATACTGTCTTCTACAATTTGGGACTTTACAGCTCCCTCACATGGTGGCTTGTGGAACACACACACACACACACACACACACACACACACACACACACACACACACACACACACACACACACACACTGTTCGCAAACACACAGATAAAACCTCTCTACTTTTATATTTTATTGAAATATTGAAATATTTTACCAGTGTTTAAGTATATGTACGCAGACAGATGACGTAACGCAACCAGTATTTTAATTTTTTTAATTAATTTTACTTTATTGTTTCCAGGTTTAGGTGAGCATGCAATTTGCACCTGTGCACATGGTTTTGTGCAAGTCTTTTTTTTTTAATTTCAGTTATGGTTCCCGTCCCCACCGTTATTATATATGCCATATTCCCACATTTACTTTACACCGCCTATATGTCTCTGAACTGTAGGAAGGCAGAAAAGCTCCCAAAGAAAACCCACAAAATCATTTGGAAAACATGCAAACAAATATTTTTTTTAATCTGACATAATTTCAAACAGAACACCATGAAATCATTGGCACCCTCACATTTAGATTCTATGTTCTCCATGTCCACATGGGTTTTCTCCAAGTTCTCCACTTTCTTCCCACAGTCCAAAAACATGGCCAGGAAGTTTTCTTAGAAAAATTGTGGTTTCATCATGGTGTCCTGTTTCATTTATATACCGTCTGAGTGTCTTCTGTCTGCGGGCTAACTATCATTTGTGTGGAAGTTGAGAAAGGCTATTTAGCCACCATTTATACAATTTTATTACAATTTTATTATTGATTTTTAGTGATTGTCCTTTGAATAAGACCTGGATTTTCTTTTATAAATTACAGTTTTTGTTTTGAGACACATGTAACACTGTAAAGAATTAACTTTGTATAAATTCAAAATACAGTTGATTTTATTTCTTTAAGAGGTTTGTTTATTTGTTAAAATCTTGATTATTTTCCTGGATCATTATATTCGTTAAGTACACTTACACATGATACAATGTTATTTTACACTTAAGGTTCAAACATTGAGCTACGTCACCTCCCACTGCCACCCTGGTACAGAAGGTACAAACAGTTTTTACTGTATGGAAATTAACCAACCCCCCCCCCCCCCCCCCCCCCCCATTCCCAATATACTTACAGGTACACAACAAATGCCTGCTTTAATGTATTGTGGGAACTTTACACACACATCTATTAAAATTAAGTAACCTTACCCATAATTAGCACCAGCACAAACATAACTTTGACCTAAATTTTAGCTTCACTTTTAAATAAATTAATTGAATGTAATTGGGTCTTGTTCTCGCTTTCTCTCTCTCTCACTCTCTCTCACTCACTCTCTCTCGCTCTCTCTTTTGCTCTCTTTATTTTGGTTATAAAAATACCAGAGAAAAGATCAAAGCCTTGACATAAACTCTTCTAACCCACAAAGGAAGGCAATCAATATAAACAGGTTCAGTACTCAAGTTAGTCAAATGTCTGATGCCAGCGAATCCCTTTATTTGTAAATTACTCATTAACTCCATCTGATAAAAATTAGTTATGATCAACTTTAATTAATACAGTATTTTTTTTTATTTGAAAGCTGCTTTAATTTACTTTTGTCTTTAAGGCTCAGGCTTTTAAAATTTTTGAACATGTTACAAGTGTCTATATGCTGCCCTTTAGTTTTCATTTTTTTAATAGTTTAAAGCAGTAATCACTCACATTTTTTTAATTTATAATTCAATAGATTTTTTTTATCTGTAATAAAATACCCCCGAAATTCATACTGTACCAAATAACACAAACCTTAAATATTGTTTGTAGTTTTTGAAATGCAAATGAAATGCACTCAAGAAACCAATTCAATGATATTGCTGTTGCTTTTTTTTGTTTTGTCACTATGACAAATTTTTAATTTTATTAACAGATTTTTGCCCTATTTACATAGACACCTATTGGATTTGTTCTTACTGTATCGATGTTCCACATTGCTACCTCAGTTCCACTTTCCTGCCATAGTTCCTTTTACAACATCCGCTAAAACCTTATATATACTATGTACATTCCATCAACAGTTTTTCTCTTCCTAAACATCCTTTTTAGCATTTACCAAGCAAAGTTGAAAATGGGCATGAACACAGCAATATCTTATACAACAGTAAAGTGATTTCCTCATTTTTTATTTATTATTATATTTCTGAATATAAATTTAGACCATTGATCATTACATTTATGTAAATATAATTGATATTTCAATAATATTTAAACAGAAATTTACTACATTAATTTAAGACAAATCCTGTGAAATTCATAGTTCAATGGCATTTCTTTAATGTGTAAATAAGTGCAGTGGAGGATTTCTGATGTGTGTTAATATTTCCTGGGTCAGTGATCAGTGAATATCTTTAAGCACATGGCATCATAGATTCCAAGAAATACTTTTTAAAGGAAAAGCCATCTGATTCAAAAGGCCACAGTTGAGTCATGCCTAGATGTTGCAGTATAGGACAAAGCCAGAATGGAAGACCATAAGTGTAGTTTAGAGATGCAGGATTGAACTTTTTAAAAAACTTTAATCAAATTTCACTAAATAGAAAAGTTTACTTATCTGAGAACGTATCTAAAATTGCTAAAGGTGTGTTCTTGTGATTAATTTCTTATTTTTAATTTTAGTATGTGTCTCAAATATGCTGAAAGGTGCCACCGTTTTGTCCTTGCCACAGAACAGCACAGACATTTTATATTTTTCACTAAAACCAGACAATAATCAAATCATAGTTTACTCAATTTATTTTTTACACAAAATCATATTTATTAAATACAGTACTTTAACATGCGTTTATATCTTTTCATTTTTGTAATGTGTTGTGTTGTAAAAAAAAATATTTTTTATAAAAGGTCACAAAATCAAAAGGTGTACTGCCATTGTTTATTGTGTTCTTCAAAAGTTTGAAGTCTTTAATGTAAAACATACAGGACAGCAATATGAAACATAAAACTATAAACTAGTGTTGAAAATGAGACCGAAAGTAATCTTTAGACCATGAAAAAAACATAGTTATAAGATGATCAAGCATTCAACCATGTGGCTAAAACAATGAAAGAATAGCAGGACCTCTGTAACCTGACCCCTATGAACTTTGAAGCATTTCTGGAACATGAGGAAATGGACAGAACCATTTATACATCATTCAAGACCATTCAGAGATGAAGCACAAAACATTATATTTAAACATTTTATTTTTAGAAGTTTAAATGGGACATGTTCCCACGTAATGATACAAAATGACGAATGTTTTTTTCTGTTCACAAAAGTCATCGTGAAACCAAAAATTGCAAAAATCTGAGACTAAGACATTAAACATGTAATACTTTGTAAACCATATAATGACTTTGTAAAGTATTTTCTGTAGAGCCCATCTCCAGTGATTTCTCATTTTATATTAGGATAGCAATAAGTGTTATAAATAAATACAAATACATTACATTTCACCTTTAGCATCAACAATAAAAAAAGAAATGTACCAAAATAGAGCAGAGTTTGTATTAAGTATCTTGTGTAAAGGTTTACCAGCACTGGTTAATTGTCTTTTATAGGTTTTCAAAGTCTGTGTTGGTCTTTATGCAGGACAGGATTCAAATACTGATCAAATTCATTGCGATCAAGCTGGTCCAACATGTCCACCCGAACCTGCTCCAGGTAAAACTCCAGTGACGGGCCACCGGAGCACAACACACATGCACATAGCTCTTGCCCTCTCCAGTCAGATGGGTTTCCCCTTTGCTGTGCTGCATGATGGGAACTGTAGTATAAATAGGGTTCTGCTGGGTACATTGGCTGTTGTGAATTGGCTACTGAAGAGTTAAAAAAATGTGGTCTGTCTGAGAACGTCATGTCTTTTGTAATCTCCAGTCCATTTTCATGTTGGAAAACTGGGCCATGCTGTTGTGTGTATGAGCTAGAGAGTGTATCTGAGTGGGCATATGGATATTGTAGACTTTTGTTCTGAAGCATATAGCTGAGAGGGTAGTTGGATGATGGATTGGTCTCACTGGATGGTGTCTTGGGATTCCTTTTATTGGTGTTGCGCCGACGGGGGCGGTATTTGTAATTGGGATGGTCTATGGTATGTTGCACCCTCAGTCTTTCTGCTTCTTGCATGTATGGACGTTTCTCAGCCAAAGACATGGCTTTCCAGGTTTTTCCTACAAGACAAGATAAGAGAAATATGATTGGAGAGCTGAGCAGGCATTTACTAGTTAGAAAACCATGCACATTGTGTTTAATTATAGAAAAGCATCATATTATTATTACTATATTATTTTGTATATATATTACTACATTATATGCTGCATTATTTTGGCAATAACTTCCTGCAGGTAATATCTGCAGGTTAGTGTCATGGGTCAACTGTGAGCTAAACACACTTTAACACAACCTGCTTTAGATGACACCAGGTTCCACCCAAAGCACAAACATTTGAATAGGCCTTGTTCTGCAAAAGAATTCCTACATTCATATTTGAATCCAATTCCTTGACAAATAAAAGTTTACTGTTATATTTTTGTAGCAATTTGTGGCACGGTGGCTTAGTGGTTAGCACGTTCGCCTCTCAGCGCTAGGGATTCCCGGTTCGAATCCCCATCTGGGTGGAGTTTCCATGTTCTCCCCGTGTCTGCGTGGGTTTCCTCTGGGTTCTCCGGTTTCCTCCCACAGTCCAAAAACATGGATCAAGTCAATTGAATTCTCAAAATTGCCCCATATAGAGTGTGTTTGTGTGAGTGAATGTGCCCAGCGATGGATTGGCGCCCTGTCCTGGGTCTATCTGCCCAGCGCCCGAGACGTTCTCCCCTGGATGGGCATGGGGAACCCCACCGCGACCCTACTAGAGGATAAAGCGGGAGATAATGAATGAATGAATGAATGAATGAATTTGTGGAATTCAGCATGTTATGCATGTTATGCTGAATTACTCACCCAGTATTTTGCTCAGGTCAGTGTTCTCCAGGTCAGGGTTGAGCTGTGCGAGCCTCCTGCGTTCCTCTTTGGTCCAGATGATGAACGCGTTCAGGGGTCTCCTCACTCGCGTTTCTGGAGCAGGTTTAGTTTCAGGACTGGAGCAGCTGAGCTCGGATTCAGCCGAGGCCGGGCTAACTGGGCCCGAGACCGAAACCTCTGGCTGTTCGCACCGATCTTTGCTCTCCAAATACTCCTTCATGGCGCCCAGTTCGAGAGAGGGAATAATTCTGTCAAAGTACATGTCTGTCTTCGAGACGTGTCCTCTCCGCGTCCATCTCACAGCCCCGGAGGGTCTTTAAGCCGGGCGCGGACCAATGGGCGCGCAGAGGAGTGGATAAAAGGTGCTAATCTCCACAGGTTTCCCACCTAAGTGATAAATCCAAAATTTAGGGCTCATCGAGAGTCACACAGAAATGCATTCGTTGTCAGAAAATTCAAATTTTCTTTAATTTAAAAAAAAAATTGTTTGTCAATAACAAAAAACATGTGCTGTTATTTCTCACGTGGACAACAGATTTATATAAATATTTTTTATAATAAATCCACTTATTATTGTTATACATTTTAGCATTATAAAACGGAATTTATTGTTTACCGAATAATGGCCCAATGAATAATGATGGTAAATACAGGCTCTTATAAAGTGATGTGGTGACTTGAAGGGTAAGATGGCTTATGATTTGAAAAAAAACCCGACTTTTTAAGATTTGTGCACTACGATGTACTACGAAAAGCCCCAAAATACCAGAACCTCCTGGGAACATGTGCTGAAGGAAGCTGCCGGAAACTTACCAAAAATCATAATAATCGAATATTGTCTTTAAGACGCACGATTTTGCCTGCAGACTTCACTATTGAGTATTTGAGTATTTTGTTAGAATTAAGGACATAATATGCGTTAATTCGATTTGCTATTTAAACTGAAGTACACCATATGGTTAATTATAAGGTGTCCCAATAACAATTAAAAGTATATTATATGGTCTAGGAAATATATATTTCATTTTTTAAATAAAGTATTCCTATAATTTATAATGATTGCTATCTGAAAATGTGCTTGTTCATTATTTTCTGATGAGTATGTTTATTAAATCATAAAGCATTTTTAGAAGCAGAACCTTATTACAAAAATAAATAAATACAATCAGCTTTCATTAGAATGGCTTCCAAAACCATATGAAAACTATTGCTTTGCTCAAATAAACTAGGAGTTTATGTAAATACACAACCACCTTTGTCAGTTAGAAATGGGTTAAATTGGGAAAATTTAATATTATTATTAGCTAATGGTCTATAATTTATAAACTAATATTTATTTCACTGCTATGATTTAAGACATTTTTAGATGGAGATTTTTTTTCAGAATTACTAAGTAATAATAATCACTGAGAATTAAGAATAAAATAAAAAAATTACTAAGAATTACCATTTAGGTTTTGAGTAGTTTAGCTTTACTGCAGGTTTAACACACGCACCCACACAATTATACGACGTGATTCAATTTTAAACCTGAATGAGTGACATCGTGGGGGGCAGCTTGGTCACAGGTTCCACAGTGTGATGTTAACTGCTTTTGGTTCCCACAGTGTTATATATACCTGTACACACACACACACACACACACACACACACACACGCAGGTCGGACTGAGGAACTTCGACTGGGACTCGAGTGCACCTGTCACTCCAGTGTGTGACAGACTCTTGTTCGCTGTTAATAACCGCCGTTCTTTAGCAGCCATAATAGAATCATGGACAGAATCGCGTTGACACCTTGATCAAACACAGAGGCGTTTATTCAGAACTAGCCTCTCAGTTAATTCAATGAGGACAGTGATCAAGGTTGAGATTTTATCTGAGCGGTCTGGCTCATGTCTGCCGTCGGGCTCAGCGAAACCCGTTTCCCCCTCCTCACAACGCGGAGACGGGCGTTCGTTAATCGATACGATTTACTTATGATGCATGTTAGACAGTCTAATGATACTGCTGGTAATCAAATTGAAGAGGAGCGACTTTGGCCTTGTATTGGAATCACTGAGCACCCGAGATGATTGGGCATTTGTTAATTGGCGGTTAATCTGATCTTTGATTGCACAAGTGATGATGAAATTATGAAAGGAGACGTTTAAAGACAATCTACAGAACGTTTCAAAAAACAGGAAATACCCTGATTAAATAACCAATCGAAATGGAAACGTTAAAGGGACCTCAATTAGGGAGTCTTAGAATAATTGGTGTAAAATAAAAAATGCATTGCTTGGATGCTGAAAGAAAAATATCTTCATTTCAACATCAAACGAGGCTCTTAAATTAACTCTTTATGTTGAACATAATAACGAGCCAATTTTAAAATTGTAATGTTTTTTCATCCAAATTGTTTAAAGTCATCATGGAAAATGTGTTGTTTTTTATGGTGACATCCCATCATGGACCTTGAAACCTGAACGTTTCAAAAAACAGGAAATACCCTGTTTAAATAACCAATCGAAATGGAAACGTTAAAGGGACCTCAATTAGGAAGTCTTATAATAATTGATGTAAAATAAAAAATGCATTGCTTGGATGCTGAAAGAAAAATATCTTCATTTCAACATCAAACGAGGCTCTTAAATTAACTCTTTATGTCGAACATAATAACGAGCCAATTTTAAAGTTGTAATATTTTTTCATCCAAACTGTTTAAAGTCATCATGGAAAATGTGTGTTTTTTTATGGTGACATCCCATCATGGACCTTGAAACCTGAACGTTTCAAAAAACAGGAAATTAAAATTAAATTAACTCTTTATGTTGAACATAACAATGAGCCAATTTTAAATATTTTTTCATCCAAACTGTTTAAAGTCATCATGGAAAATGTGTGTTTTTTTGTTTTGTTTTTTATGGTGACATCCCATCATGGACCTTGAAACCTGATTTTACTCTTCGAGAATCCCTGATTCGATTAGTCAGTGATGCGTAGTCCCTGTGATCAATCTGTGCCACTGTCAAACTCAAATTGCGCGAGATAAGTGTCGTATCGATAAAGCAATCAACAAAATTATTTTAACTAGTGTACACTTCCCAAATGTGAATACACTTCGTATAATGTAGCTATTAGCACACGAAAGGCAACGAAATGACAGCACACGAATACACATTCTTAATGTGTGTTTACACTAATGAGTGATTCCTTTTTCAGCTAAACGTTTGCGCTTTCATCTGACGCTTCTGCGCGTTTCGCTCGGAATCCACATGAGCGCGTGAACGCGAGCGCAAGTCGCGCGCTGCAGTTAGCCGCCGCTAATGGGTTTAGTTAATGAGTGCGAGCAGCTCAGCGTGAATACAATAACGCTGGTTTCGATTGACAATTTCAACATTTTTTCGCAATTTTGAATTTTTGCAGCAAATTTTACATCAGTAGACTGTAGAAAACATCCCAATTGTCAGCTATTGAACGTTTCGTGCCATAAAAAGGTTGCTGCTGTTATATTAATTAATTCATTCATTCATTCAATCATCAAAATTGAATGCAATAATGTCATTACCACAAAATAGAATACATGCACGTTAAAATACTTTTATTATGGACAAATATTACATTTTATTGGCGGCACGGTGGCTTAGTGGTTAGCATGTTCGCCTCTCAGCGCTAGGGATTCCCGCTTCGAATCCCCATCTGGGTGGAGTTTCCATGTTCTCCCCGTGTCTGCGTGGGTTTCCTCCGGGTTCTCCGGTTTCCTCCCACAGTCCAAAAACATAGATCAAGTCAATTGAATTCTCAAAATTGCCCCATATAGAGTGTGTTTGAGTGAGTGAGTGAGTGTGTGCCCAGCGATGGATTGGCGCCCTGTCCTGGGTCTATCTGCCCGGCGCCTGAGACGATCTCCCCTGGATGGGCATGGGGAACCCCACCGCGACCCTAATAGAGGATAAAGCGGAAGATAATGAATGAATGAATGAATGAATGGGCGGCACGTGGCTTAGTGGTTAGCACGTTCGCCTCTCAGCGCTAGGGATTCCCGGTTCGAATCCCCATCTGGGTGGAGTTTCCATGTTCTCCCCGTGTCTGCGTGGGTTTCCTCCGGGTTCTCCGGTTTCCTCCCACAGTCCAAAAACATGAATTCTCCAAATTGCCCCATATAGAGTGTATCTGTGTGAGTGAGTGTGTACCCAGCGATGGATTGGCGCCCTGTCCTGGGTCTATTTGCCCAGCGCCCGAGACGTTCTCCCATGGATGGGCATGGGGAACCCCACCGCGACCCTACTAGAGGATAAAGTGGGAGATAATGAATGAATGAATTACATTTTATTATGAAACATGTCAGCTGCCATCAAATTAAAATGTCATACACATTTTGGTAAACATTTTCAATTAACAGTACAATTAATCGAGATCTTTATACCAGAAGGTCATAGAGTATCAAACACTGTAATAAAATCAGTAAAGTAAAACATGACCGATACAATTTGATCACTGTGTAACTTTATGCCACAGTAACCTGTTTCTATTATTCATTCATTCATTCATTATCTTCCGCTTTATCCTCTATTAGGGTTCTGAGGCCAAAATTCTATATGGATGAATATCACAGGGCACGGTGGCTTAGTGGTCAGCACATTCGCCTCTCAGCGCTAGGGATTCCCAGTTCGAATCCCCATCTGGGTGGAGTTTCCATGTTCTCCCCGTGTCTGCGTGGGTTTCCTCCGGGTTCTCCAGTTTCCTCCCACAGTCCAAAAACATGGATCAAGTCAATGGAGTTCGTCAACTTGCCCCATATAGAGTGTGTCTGAGTGAGTGAGTGTGTGCCTAGTGATAGATTAGCGCCCTGTCCTGGGTGTATCTGCCCAGCGCCCGAGACGTTCTCCCCTGGATGGGCATGGGGAACCCCACCGCGACCCTAATATACGATAAAGTGGGAGATAATGAATGACTGAATTTTCTGAAATTTGAAAGCATTAGGTACATTTAAGCCATGATCTAATTGTGTTATGTTCTTAGTAAATTAGTCATATTTTAATATCCTACTAATAATAAAACAATAGACAAAAATACTACTAATAATTAAAGAAATATAATAGTATTACTTTGTACACTTACAAGGCTATTTTATGGATGTTGGGAATGTGAATTGACTGTTTGCCTAAATCATTAGGAATGTGGTAATCCAGAACTAGATTGGATACAATTGAATGGCCTCTGTGCTTTGTCAGTGGGGATTGTCTTGAACACAATGTTCCATTGTATTGGACAGCAGTCATATATGCGAGTGAGCAGAACAGAATCAGACCAGGAGAGAGTTTGTAAGTGCAAGGACCTCTGGAGAGTTTGCAATGCTTTTCCCATTTGGACATACTATTTGGAAGTAGTGAGTCTTTAAAAAGCAGTTGGATTTACCTGCTGGATGTTGAGGAGTGAACAGCTGGGCTGCTTTGGACTGGGTGACTTGATAGTATTGCTAATTGCGATCGTCTCTTTGAGCCTTTCCATCAAATGTTGAAAAAACACGTCTTATTTTACAGTTTGTAATGTGTGTATGTGTGTGTGTGTGTGTGTATATATATATATATATATATATATATATATATATATATATATATATATATATATATATATATATATATATATATATATATGATTGATTTGTTAGTGTGTAGATATGATGTTATTTATGAGTTATATGTTGTTCAAATATTAGGGTTAACAATAAAAAAGCGAAGGAAATGGACAGAAAGACATGTGACCAAAAAGTGGACCACCTTTTAATTAATTATTACATTTTAGTAGCCAGCATTTGCAGTCTAAATGCATGTAGACATTTGTGTGTAAGAGAATTGGAGAGTGTATGAAAGAGTGTCGCGGGGGGATCACACTGTGCTGCATTAAATGGGCATTGTATTTGTATCACCTGTGTATTATGTGAGCAACAGAGACCCTGTCTTCTGTCTCTCTGTTTTTTCCATTCATTTAGATAAGCAGGTAAGTATAAGCACAGTCTGAGTGGATTGGACACTCCTCCTCCTCAAATAGGGGTCTGGTCAATAAGACACACACACACCAAGGATTACAAGACCCCCAGGGCACTGTGTTTACAAAGTCCTCATTAGCCAAACACCCCACCTCTTCCTTAATACATAAATACACACACACACACACACAGACACCCCCCAACACACACACCCACACACACACTATAAGAAATGTTTAAAACCTGTCTGATATGGCTTTTGGTTGTAATTTGTAGAAAACCATATGGTAGTATTTTATAAATAGCTAATTATGGGCGGAAACGTTACACAAATTACACCAAAAAATCTATAAATTGCTATGTAGGCCCTGTTTGTACTTGAGCAGAACACACCTTTGATCCTTTCTCCGTTCCTGTCGTTTAGTTGAAGGTGCAGACTTGGAACATCTAAGCCTTTGTATCTGTCAGTAAGTGTCTGTCAGGATTTATACCTCATAGCATTCAGTGCAAATGCTGAATTGTATTCTTGTGGAGTATGTGATAAGAAAGCATTATCAGCCTCTGGCCCTCTTGCAACCATTGTTCACCTCTCAAACAGTTGTGATCAACTACTGTATGTCACAGCAGGATACAGCACTGTATTCAGCTCACACACTGTCTTTTTACAGGGGGTTTCCATTTAGTTAAATGTAATACTGATGTTAAATCCTGTTATAGCTAACCTTACCTCTACCTTTAACATTCCCAATTTAAATACAATCAGAAAATCGGTTAAATCTCAGAATGTTTTTGTCATTTTTGTTTAATTCATGTAAGGATATAAAACTAATTAAATACATTTCTTGGTCTGGAAACAATACCATTCACAGATGAAGATGCATTATTTGATTAGTTTCACTATCTCATCTTTGTATTATCCAGTGTTTTTTGTTGTTTATCATAGTAACCAGCATTGTTGGACATTGTTTAAACTTCTTGACATAGCATAAAATAAATAAGGTTTAAAAGTACACTTAAAATACTACAATACTTTTTTTAACACACAATACTGATATTTTCATAGTTTAATATCTTATGTACTATCAAGTTAAAGTATAGATCAAAGAAACCACTTAAAATAAAAAATCATAACAATTTAGTTTGACATTTTTGAATATAGATTTTGGACGTACATATGTCCTACAAGTGTTTTATATAACATCCATCCATCTATTATCTTCTGCTTTATCCTCTACTAGGGTCGTGGGGGGGGTTCCCATGGCCATCCAGAGGAGAACGTTTAGGGCGCTTGGGAGATTGGACAGGGCACCAACACACACACACACACACACACACACACACACACACACACACACACACACACACACACACACACACACACTCTATATGGGGTAATTTGGACAATGCAATTGACCTTGATCCATGTTTTTTGGACTGTGGGAGGAAACCGGAGAACCCGGACGAAACCCATGCAGACACGGGGTATAGATATAACAGCTAAACACAATCAAGGTATTCTTTCTACACTGTAATTCAGATATTTTTAAGAAAATTCTTCTAGCATTGTTATAGAAGTTCGTAAATGTGCCCCTCTGTCCAATTCATCTTAAAAGCTCAATGGGGTTTAGATTTGTGACTAAGACTGAAACTGTGCAAGGTATGACATAACTTCAAACATAATAAGAACTTCAACAATCAACTTAAGGTTTCTGAATCCATATTTATAAACTATTTGGTGAACATAAACACATAATTCAGTTAAGATTGTGAATGATATTTAGTGTTTTTTGTTATTTAGTATCTTTTGTATTTAAATACATTCAGTAAGAATGGTAATTAGTTAATAATGACCTCTTTTTCTTTCTTCTTGGACCTTGCATGAATAACAGCGACATACAAACACACGTGCGTGTGCACACACACACACACACACACACACACACATTTACAAGAAATTGTGTTTGGTGTACAGTGAGAGCTAGGCTTGTTCACACAGGTTCTCTGCTGCTTTGAAGATAAGAGCTGGTGTTCGCTCATAAACACTGATTGTGGCCTCGCTTTTCCTGAGATTTTGATTTATTTAGAGAGTTGCACTGAGAGCAGTCGGGCCTCTCTTCCTGCCATTTCTGGCCATGTAACTGTCGCATTATTATTGGTGGCAGGAAAACACTCCATCATGCATGCACATGTGCCACCCTCAGTTCACCTCAAGGCCCAGCAAGGACATATTAATGCCAAAAAAATGCCTTAGGGAATTTGGAATTAGGGAAATAGGGAATTTTGATGGAAAAAGGTCCAGAAATTAACAATTTACAATTGTCAACTTTACTGAAAAAAAATCTGTACACTAGCCCATGACACATATACAAGCTTGCCAGACATCCCATTAAAAAAGGAAGGAGGAATAATGTAAAAATTTATTTGACCCTTAACCGCAATGCTTCTGATAAGGGTTTTGTAATTTTTTTTTAATTGGAATTTCTGCCTAACCAATATTTTACAGCTTAGTCACTGAAGAGGCCTGATGACCCCTAAAGTATATTACGTATTTTGTAAAATATCGTGCTTTTTCAGCATTAATATAGATTTTATACAGTTTGATACAGTTATAAACATATTAAAAATAGAGACAAAAAGAATGACATGAATTGTCCACAGTACACTTGCTGTATTAAATATATTTCTGTAATAAAGTTGTCACTGGCACCAAAATTATGCAGATGTCCAATAAAAGTTCTGTTGACAAAATTAGGCCCAGGTTTCCAAAAAGATTTTAAGAAGTATTATCATCTTAACAATTAGACAGAGTGTTCAGTACGTGTTATGCGTGTACCACATTGCAGAATCATCTTTGTGTGTGGCACTTCACATTATTAAATGCAATGACTTCACACTGGAATAAATATGTAGCCTAATGAAAGAATCCAAAGGTGAGGTTAGGTAAATGCACTTAAAGGTTTACCAAATCCAAGCAAATGATTAACAATAAACTTATCTTACAAATAAAATATTTTTGGAATTTACAATCTACAAGTTGGTCAATGTCACAGCTAACTATTTATCTTTATGTTAAAGCAGAAAAATTCATGGTTTAGACTAATTAGTTCCATAAATATATTTAAGCAGACTTCTAAATAGCTGATTATAATATATTCCATAATAAATCACAAACCTACAGCAAGGTATTGCATACTAACCTGAATCTAGTCTAATTCCGGGCAAAAGTCACTTGGAGGCATTTCTTCCCTCGCATGCGCTCGCGCGCGCACACATCATGTGTTTCCTTCGATAAAGTCAGCAAAGCCACAGAGATTGGGGCCGGGTCCCCTTTGAAAAATCTGTAAACCTGAACTAAATATAGACCGTGGATACTTTCAACACACTTGAAATGTAGCCACAGCTGAGACCCCCCCCCCCCCCCCCCCCCCCCCCCCCCCAAAAAAAAAAAAAAAAAAAAAGAAAACGACCTGAAACACTGAATAAAATGCAGCATCCTGTCCTCTGAGGCTGATGTTTAGTTGTCAACGTATATGCTGGTTAGCTGACAAGATACAAATAAAGGAATGGCATAAAATCAAGCTTTATCGTCAGTACAACAGCTAAAATTAACGACACTTAAATTATCTGCTTGTATTAAACTCTCAGTACTATTAAAATGTAGCCTATTGCCAATAAATCAATAAGACAATCAATAAGGCATTATGGAAAATTGTTTCTGTGGCACATTTCTGCAGTTTTATATTTAGTCGCAGATGGTTTAAATTTCACCAATAAAGTGTGAGATAAAAGTTATGATTTAAGCTACTTAATATCAAGAATAAGAAAGCTGGATGGTCATACGTGTGTGTGTGTGTGTATGTATATATATATATATATATATATATATATATATATATATATATATATATATATATATATATATGTATATATATATATATATATACACAGTATACATATACACAGTATACATATATATATATACATACACACAAATTTGGTGTGTGTGTATATATATACACCAAATATACACTTTATTGGTGTGTGTGTATATATATATATATATATATATATATATATATATATATATATATATATATATATATATATATATAAAAGCTACTGTGATCAAGAATAAGAAAGCTGGATGGTCATACGTTGTGTGTGTGTGTGTGTGTGTATATATATATATATATATACACACAGTATATACACCAAATATACACTTTATTGGTGTGTATATATGTATATATATATAATATATATATATATATATATTTTTTTTTATTTTTATTTGATGGTTTCGAGATAGACCTACAATCTCTAATTCTTTTTGTTAAGAATGTATGAACAATGAGGACAATCCTGTTGGTATTGATGTATTGATTTGTTGAAGTGTTATCATGGTGTTATCAGAGAACCTCAGCTCGGTTAGGTGTTTATTCTTTAGACTACGTTCAGCTGGAATTCGGATAAAATGTCAGGAATGCGTCGGAACGTTTTCTAAAATGTTCGTAACGGTCCTCTGGAAATACAATCGGGAAATGTCTTGCAACACCACCTTTGATGCGATTAGATTTGACCATAACAGGAGTGGAGCATGGTGGGGTTTCTGCTGCTGCTCGTTGCTTTTCTTTCTGCTGCTGCTCAGTTGCAGTTGAGCTCTGCAGCCGGATACAGCTGTTTGTGAGTAATGCCGACTTCACAGCCGCTTCTCCTGCTCGCCATCGACATACACATTCAGAACAGAGGCCGGAGAAACGCAGCTGGTTCCTGTTTTCAGACCCTAAAGCTCTTATTTCCCTTCTGTTTTCCGTTCACCTGCTTCACATTTCTTCCATCAGCCTCACCACTCACCTAAAGCCACAGCTAAGATAAGGTGCATCAGGGATGCAGTCAGTTAAATCTCAAGAAAAAAGAATCATGAGACATGTCTGCTGCATATAAATAATGAAAAATCATTCATTCATTCATTATCTCCCACTTTATCCTCTATTAGGGTCGCGGTGGGGTTCCCCATGCCCATCCAGGGGAGAACGTCTTGGGCGCTGGGCAGATAGACCCAGGACAGGGCGCCAATCCATCGCTGGGCACACACTCACTCACACAGACACACTCTATATGGGGCAATTTTGAGAATTCAATTGACGTGATCTGTTTTTGGACTGTGGGAGGAAACCGGAGAACCCGGAGGAAACCCACGCAGACACGGGGAGAACATGGAAACTCCACCCAGATGGGGATTCGAACCAGGAATCCCTAGCGCTGAGAGGCGAACGTGCTAACCACTAAGCCACCCTGCCGCCAAGAATTATCATATTATAAAGAATAAGTTGCTTTGGTTTTAGGATTTTCATTCGCTTTATGGTGGCTTTGTTTCCTCTCATAAATATTATAGAACACAAAATGCTTTTGACCAAAATGATTTTTAGTTTTACAAAATTTGGAATAGGATTTTAGTGTAAGTAAGGGTATAGCAAATACTAGCAAGCACATTTAAATATATTACAGGCACGATACAGCCAAAAATTGACACCTACAAATTACACCTTTATTAGAGATCCCATTTAAACTGAATCCCATCGATAATTTTCACTTTAAATCTTTTTTAAAACTTTTGAGTGCCTGTGCAATATTATTTAGTTTTTGGTAATTCATCAAACGTGAAAATTGGCCGCTGATGTTGGGCCCAAAGGTGTTTGATGTGATTTAAATAAATTTAACATGTATTTAAGAGGCCTCTTAAATTCGTTCGCCTCTCAGCATTAGAGATTCCCGGATCGAATCCCCATCTGGGTGGAGTTTCCATGTTCTCCCCGTGTCCGCGTGGGTTTCCTCCGGGTTCTCCGCTTTCCTCCCACCTCCCAAAAACATGGATCAAGTTAATTGGGAGTTCTCTAAATTGCCCCATATAGAGTGTGTTTGAGTGTGTGTTTGTGTAGGCAGCGATGGATTGGCGCCCTGTCCTGGGTGTAGCTGCCCAGCGCCCGAGACGTTCTCCCCTGGATGGGCATGGGGAACCCCACCGCGACCCTAATAGAGGATAAAGCGGGAGATAATGAATGAATGAATGTACTTAAGAGTTTGGGTTACTGGGAAAAGGAATAAGGAACCACCAGGACTGCAGTATTGTTAATGCTGATCATTTGCTGATCTATTTTCAATTTTACCTCACCTGTTTTTTTTTTTTTTTTAACAAGTGCTTTGAGAAAAAAGATGCGTCTTGAGTCATTTATTGAAACTGCTAAATACCTCAGAATTACGGAGAGATTTGGAAACATTATTCCATTATCTAGCGCTTGTGAAGGATATGGCATGAGCATTGGCAACACTGTGAGGTTGAGGGACTGATAGTTACTAGAGCAGAATGATGAAGCTAATGTGTACCTAATGAGTAGGTTAGAGGAGGCATATCTGGGGGTTGTTCTTTAGGCATTATAAACACCTGTTCTTTAATAATCCCTATAAGATTAATGTAATGTTTATGCTTTTTTTATGATTAAATTACCCCATATTCGTGCACACATTTTTAAATGGCATATTCTATAGAAAAACTTTTCACTATATTAGTGCAGTTCTATGCTTTTGGTCAAAATCAACATACTAGGCCAATCAGCATTGGAAAATTTATTTCTGATGTATGAAACAATAATACATATATACAACCGATAGACTTGGAGCAACATTATGAATTGTAGTACTGTAGTATGTCCTTGTCAGTTGGTTTGAGGATCTTTTTATCAGGTAAATTTACCACCCAGCCTGGAGCCAAGCCAAAAAATATCTGCCGTGGACCCTTCCTTTCTGCTAGCATTTTGCATGTTGCTTCCAGTGAGATGTCTGGCAGCGTATAGCCGTATTTCTTTGCCAATGCAATTCGAGCTGACTGGATCATCTCTGGGTCAGCAAGGTAACCCCGGTTATTGGGGTCTCTGTAGTATTGGAGGAGGTCTTCTCTAGGAAGCATTCGTTTGGGAATGGGCTTACCACTCATAAAAAATGGCACAGGTTTCACTAGAATTTCTGATGGAACAAACAAAAATCAAGGAGTGAATGAGACATGTACTTAAATAATAATATATTAAAAGTATGTCTGTACATTAAAATGAACACATGTGCTGTAGTTTTACAACAAATTTATATTTTACATATAACTGAACACAAGTTGTCCACTCACGTAAACTACGAGGGTCATAGAAAGTGGTTGTAATAACACCACCATTGCGTTCCACTGCAGCAATTGCAGCCTCAGAAGCAACCTGAACTTCTAGATTCAACTTAGCACAAAAGATATCGGCTCCCTTTGTGTAAAGACAAAAATACACAATTAATTATCAAAACAGGTTTCATAACGTAGTGCCACTGAAAATGAAAAGTAACAGACCACTGCCCTCTTCTGGACAATGTGCCATTTTCAAAGCGGCTATTTAAAGTACCTCGAAATTAAATGCAGGGTTACTTGACGCAATTAAATCTATTAATCTATACTAGACAGCCTGTAAACACAAATTTTCCTAACTCACAGCCATGCATTGAAAAACATGCAGCATTAAAAACCAAACATCTTGCAAGTAAGGTCAACGTTTTCTTTTGTACTGCAAAGGGATGCATTACAACTGCTTATTCTGCACATTTTACATACAGCTGTCACTAAAACTCCACTCAGCATTAGGATCTGCAATTTTAACGTGGACATCAAACATCAATAAATGTAATAATAACTGATTTATAGACATGTGCAGTAGGAGCATAAGGATAATTGTTTTGTACATTAGACCACTGAAGTTATATAAGAACTCACCTCTTCAACCAATTGGACCCCATAGTCCCGTTTGAGTGGCTGGATGGTGATCCCTTTGCAATTGACCAGCTGAGTGAGGTCTATGGGTTGAGAGGTGTCAACCCGACCAAGGTCTATTAAATACTGCAACTTTCTCAGAGATAACGGTTTGTACTGAGGCCGATGACTTATGACAGAGAGACACAATAAGTTAGTTTAAAAGGCAAAATTGAAGCTATAGGCTCACAAGAAGTATTGGCAAAAAGGAAAGCAAACTGGGTGGTTGGTCATCCTACCTATGACCCTCATTGTAGCCATATTTAGGGATTACTAGATAGAATGGGGTCTGTCCACCCTCAAAACCCAGCCGGGGACGGTTCCCACGCTGTCGCTCCCCCTTGTGTCCACGGCCACTTCTATTACCACCATGCATGCCACGTCCTCGCCGCTTCTCCTGAACCAGAGGAGTCAATACATGATTGCATTTAAAGATTGCATTTACAGATTTTAATTGTTGTGCCACTTTACTCTCTTGATCCTGATATTGTGTGTATATGTGTGTGCAATACAAAAGACATTTGTTAAAACGTACAGAAATACCACACATTATAACTTGTGCAATATGTGTCACCACGGTCATTGCCACTTTATTTTTGTTAGATTTTATCCTTAATTCTAGTGCTGAATTTTTAGTTTGCTTTATTAAGCCCTTATTGATTACATTGCCACTTTATTCATATTATATTGTACATTTTAGAACATGAGCAAATGTCATTAATTCATTTATTATCTTCTGCTTTATCCTCTATTAGGGTCGCGGTGGAGTTCCCCATGCCCATCCAGGGGAGAACGTTTCAGGCGCTGGGCAGATACAGCCAGGACAGGACGCCAATCTATCCCTGGGCACACACTCACACACACAGACACTCTTTATGGGGCAATTTGGAGAACTCAATTGACTTGATCCATGTTTTTGGACTGTGGGAGGAAACCCACGCGGACACGGGGAGAACATGGAAACTCCACCCAGATTGGGATTCGAACCGGGAATCCCTAGCACTGAGAGGCGAACGTGCTGACCACTAACTGACCACTAACCCTTATGAGCAACTGTAACATCTGCAATTTCCCCTGGGATCAATAAAGTATTCTGATTGCTCTAATGGAAACACACATGAATTAGACATTTTCATTCAAATAATTTTAGGGTGCATTTTAATTTTTTTGATTCCATATAATAGCCATCTTTCTATTTTACAGATGCTTTGGCCATAGTTAGATATAGATTAATAAATCCAAACCTAAGACACTGGACATTTTAGGTGACATTTAGGTTTAGGTGATCAGACAATTCCACAAATGTCCCTTTAGACAAAAACCCCATTCTAAACTAAAGACTCCTGAACGAGATTTCCACTTCATTTTTAGTCTGCGACCCTCAGCACACTTCCCTGCAGCTGGATGTGCTGCTAACCCTGGAGCTAACCCGTTAGCCGGTACGTTAAACACATCATGTTCTTTTACTAACTCAACACTTACATTTTTCCTTGCACCTGGATTCGGGCGGAGGTTCGCTAACGTGATCCGCGGTAAGGTTTTCAGGATTTCCAACGACTTCCCTCCCGAGCTCCTGACTGCAGACATTTCACTCTCTCACATTCACAGCTCAACCTTCAAGGACATGTGTCATGGCGAAGAAACACGTGGTACAGCGCAGCGGAAAAACATTCAGCAACCGCCGGAAGCGCGCTAACGGCACCAAACGTTTATTTTATGTTATTATATCCAATAATATTTTGCCTTTGTAATATATATATATATATATATATATATATATATATATATATATATATATATATATATATATATATATATATATATATATATATATATATATATATATATATACTTTTGTTATATTGTTAGATTTTATCCTTAATTCTAGTGCTGAATTTTTATTTTGCTTTATAAATTATTTAAATTGTTTACATTGCCACTTTATTAATATTATATTGTACATATACAATATTGTACATATTATATTTGTACATATAATATATTATATATATATTATAAATTATAGATATAGATTATTATAAAACATATGCATATGCATAAATATAATAAGGTAAATAATAATATTAGTGGCACATGGCTTAGTGGTTAGCACGTTCGCCTCTCAGCGCTAGGGATTCCCAGTCCAAAAACATGGATCAAGTCAATTGAATTCTTAAAATTGCCCCATATAGAGTGTGTCTGTGTGAGTGAGTGTGTGCCCAGCGATGGATTGGCGCCCTGTCCTGGGGGTATCTGCCTAACGCCCGAAATGTTCTCCCCTGGATGGGCATGGGGAACCCCACCGCGACCCTAATAGAGGATAAAGCGGAAGATAATGAATGAATGAATGAATGAATGAATGAATGAATAATAGAAACAGGTTACTGTGGCATAAAGTTACACAGTGATCAAATTGTATTGGTCGTGTTGAAATGAATTCTTTGGGCAGCATGGTGGCTTAGTGGTTAGCACGTTCTCCTCTCAGCGCTAGGGATTCCCGGTTCGAATCCCCATCTGGGTGGAGTTGCCATGTTCTCCCTGTGTCTGCATGGGTTTCCTCCGGGTTCTCCGGTTTCCTCCCTCAGTCCAAAAACATGCATCAAGTCAATTGAGTTCTCCAAATTGCCCCATATAGAGTGTTTCTCTGTAAGTGAGTGTGTGACCAGTGATAGATTGGCACCCTGTCCTGGGGGTATCTGCCTAACGCCCGAAATGTTCTCCCCTGGATGGGCATGGGGAACCCCATCGCGACCCTAATAGAGGATAAAGCGAGAGATAATGAATGAATGAATGAATGATTTTCTTTTCTTTTGAAAAGTTGAAGTCGTCAAAGCATTTTACTGCTAGCTGTACCGTGTATATCTATGCAAGTGGTGAATAGACTTTGATTTGATATTATAATTCATTCATTCATTCATTATCTCCCGCTTTATCCTCTATTAGGGTCGCGGTGGGGTTCCCCATGCCCATCCAGGGGAGAACGTCTCGGGCGCTGGGCAGATAGACCCAGGACAGGGCGCCAATCCATCGCTGGGCACACACTCACTCACACAGACACACTCTATATGGGGCAATTTGGAGAATTTAATTGACTTGATCCATGTTTTTGGACTGTGGGAGGAAACCGGAGAACCCGGAGGAAACCCACGCAGACACGGGGAGAACATGGAAACTCCACCCAGATGGGGATTCGAAGCGGGAATCCCTAGTGCTGAGAGGAGAACGTGCTAACCACTAAGCCACGTGCCACTGATATTATTATATTTACCTTATTATATTTATGCATATGTTTTATAATAATCTACATATTAACATATATTAATAATCTATATATCCATATTAT
>JAFMOC010000014.1:4675000-4677500 GCA_019802505.1 Corydoras sp. C115
CGCCCGAAACGTTCTCCCCTTGGTAGGCATGGGGAACCCCCCCAGCGACCCTAATAGAGGATAAAGCAGAAGATAATGAATGAATGAATCTGTCTTATAACCTGGACATGTAACTAAAACTGCAGTATAGTGGC
Organism: Corydoras sp. C115; assembly: GCA_019802505.1. NCBI lineage: Eukaryota > Metazoa > Chordata > Actinopteri > Siluriformes > Callichthyidae > Corydoras > Corydoras sp. C115. The sequence continues at coordinate 4,675,135 of JAFMOC010000014.1, forward strand.
GCAGCGGTCAGCGCTACCGCCTCACAGCAAGGAATTCCTGGGTTTGATTGGCAGTTGGAGTTAACAATGGTCCTTTCTGGATGTGACCGTGTGAATAATACAGAGCCAGAACATTACAGGTGAAGCCAACTCAGAAAGTGCACAGGTTTAGGTGTGAGACCGAAAATAAGCACAGCGCCCAAACATGCTTACACAAACCCACACCCAGCAAAGACTCCTACCAATTTCAGAAGATCACTTATCCTAGGAAACTCCCTGTGTAAAAGGTAAAGAGACGTCAGAAATGCTTGTAAATCAAACACTGAGTGTATATGCTTTTAATAAATAAATGCATTTATGAATCAAACCTTGTTTTTTTTATTATAATGTGTGTAACCGTGTGTTCTATAAAAGCAGGAGGACACTTGAGGTTGTGCTTTATTCTCAATAAATCACAAGAAAGAGGTGCAACACCTCGTTCCCGTGATTTATTCACAGTAATGCACGCCCCCTCATGCCTTATTGGTTTATTGTGGCGCGAGGGTGTGATGGGCGGAGTGGGAAGGCATTCTTAGGACGCAGATCAGGAAAAAGGTTCATTTAATTATCTAATAAGTCACAGTCAAAGAGGGCAGAAGACAGCAGATTGTGGAGACAAGAGTTTGTGAATCCTGATGATGATGATGCCTTAATGATCCTGTGGTCACATGACCATTTGGATTGTTTATTTTCATAGCATTCATTTTTACATATTAAAAATATTTAAAAAAAGCTCAGGAAAGCTAGAAAAAACAGATTTAATTGAATTCTCCAAATTGCCCCATATAGAGTGTTTGTGTGAGTGAGTGTCTGCCCAGCGATGGATTGGCGCCCTGTCCTGGGTGTACCTGCCCAGCACCCGAAACGTTCACTCATTAAAAAATGTTTTTTTAACCAAGTTAGTGTTTGAATGTGTGGATTTTCCTTCAGTAATGAAATCTAGGGCGGCACGGTGGCTTAGTGGTTAGCATGTTCTCCTCTCAGCGCTAGGGATTCCCGGTTCGATTCCCCATCTGGGTGGAGTTTCCATGTTCTCCCAGTGTCCGCGTGAGTTTCCTCCGGGTTCTCTGGTTTCCTCCCAAAGTCCAAAAACATGGATCAAGTCGATTGAGTTCTCCAAATTGCCCCATATAGAGTGTGTCTGTGTGAGTGAGTGTGCCCAGTGATAGATTGGCGCCCTGTCCTGGGTGTATCTGCCCAGCGCCCGAAACATTCTCCCCTGGATGGGCATGGAGAACCCCCCCCCACGACCCTACTAGAGGATAAAGAGGAAGATAACGAATGAATGAATGAATAATGAAATCTAGCAATTCCCAGTAGCTCCCTCCTCAGTAGAACATAAAGGACAGACTCACCGGGGTTAGAGGCATCGTTGTTGTAGTAGACATCAGATGGCTCAGGAGACTGCAAGAAAAGCAGAAGTATAAGATCAAGAGCTCTGAAGGCTTCACCTCCACCAAGTAAAAACCATCACCACTGTCGCAGGCAAAGCTTTTACCAAAAGAACCACAGACCACAAAACCAGTACAGCACAACAACCCGACAGAATTCTTGGCTCAGTGCGAGATGAATCACATGGTTGGGATCCATAAAGACGGTAACTGGAGTCCATTGGGATGAGCCAAGTTTTTAGGACATCTGTGAAGGGCTAGACTCACAACCCACGGTGACATGCATCGTGGGACGTTCCCACAAGACAGTGTTAACGTGAAAACGCGTTCTCGTACCAACAGAGTGTGATACAGGACAGGCAGTTGTAAAGTCCTCCGTGTCTAACTTGCTTAATTAAAATCATCAGCAATAGATAACGAGAACGTCCACGCTGAACAGTACACAACCAGCATGCTGTACAGACCTTCACCCTCCAAAAGGTTTTAATGATAATTAAATAAGTTTTTATTAATAATAAAAACTATGCTATGCTCAATACTCACCATCCAAGGGTACTTAAAGTATACAAGTCTTAATGTGATTTAAATGTTATATCATTTTTTGGCGGCACGGTGGCTTAGTGGTTAGCACGTTTTCCTCTCAGCACTAGGGATTCCCGGTTCCAATCCCCATCTGGGTGGAGTTTCCATATTCTCCCCGTGTCCGCGTGGGTTTCCTCCGGGTTCTCCGGTTTCCTCCCACAGTCCAAAAACATGGATCAAGTCAATTGAATTCTCCAAATTGCCCCATATAGAGTGTTTATGTGTGAGTGAGTGTGTGCCCAGCGATGGATTGGCGCCCTGTCCTGGGTGTATCTGCCCAGCGCCCGAGATGTTCTCCCCTGGATGGGCATGGGGAACCCCACCGCGACCCTAATAGAGGATAAAGCAGGAGATAATGAATGAATGAATATCATT
>JAFMOC010000014.1:4682500-4732500 GCA_019802505.1 Corydoras sp. C115
CCTTGCGGAGAGAGTTGGGAAGATGGTTCCACCATTTTGCAGTGGGGAACGCCACTCCTCCTTAGCTCCTCGGTGAGGTGGAAATATTAATATATTTATATAATTTATAAAATAATATTCTAACTTATAATATATATAAATAAATTACTTGAACTTCAAAATAAGTTGTCTAATTTCTATTTTTGGTTTATCGGACCAATGGAACAGTACGGGCAGTGTTGGGAAGATGGTTCCACCATTTTGCAGTGGGGAGCGCCATGGAGTGAGAATTAGCTCCTCGGTGAGGTGGAATTACCACTGCAAAATGGTGGAACCATCTTCCCAACTCTGTCTGTACTGTTCCATTGTTCCGATAAACCAAAAATAGAAATGATAAAATACTCTGACTAAACAGACAACTTCTTTTGAAGTTCAAGTCATTTATTTATATAGCGCTTTTTACAAAAGTACATTGTCACAAAGCAGCTTTACAGAGTTAAAAGTCTTTAAACCCCCAAAGAGCAAGCCGAAGCGACAGTGGCAAGAAAAAAATCTCCCCGTTATGTTGTTATTTTAAGGAAGAAACCTTGGGAGGAACCATCCTCCTTGAGCGGCCAAATTTTCGGACCTTTTGACATTCTGTAATGTTCAGAGTTGAGGTTCTGTACTGCTGATGGGTTTTCGTTCGTTGGTTTGTTTGTGTTTAGTGCCATATCAACGGCAAATCGGCTACATTATGGCATTGATACGTTTTGTGACCGAGTATCACAGACTTAAATAACCGTCTTTATTCCAATGGCTTCCAAAAAGCAAAGAATTTTAGTTGGTGGGATCCTTTCAAACCATTATAATAAAAGTTATATAATATATAAATATAAAAATAATATAATTTCTGGTGGTTGAAATTGCAGGGCATTCTATTAAGACGTGTTTTATTGTTTGAGAAGTCTGTCTGAGCAGACTTCTCCACTAACTCAAAGATTACTAATAGATTTGATTAAAACCTGTGCAGTGCCCAATTTATATACTATGAATCTCATTTTTTTTACAATTCTTTTTTTGAATGGAATAAAATGGAATAAAAACTCCTGATGGTATCACAAGATACTTTATTATTTTTATAATAATATAATAACCTGAAGTTAACCTGAAGTCCCAACACTCAAAGGTCCATATGGCAGATTTGGTCAACAGTGTACATCTAACTTTTAGCATCATCATATCGTTTAAAGCAGATCGACTTCAATCAGCATGTTTTTGGAGGCCCTGGCATTAGGACCAACTAAAAGCAGAAGACTTCACGTGAAAAACAGAATTCTGGGAAGCAGGAAGGATCAGGAGCAGATTCGACAAAGAAGAAGTTTTTCAAAGGAAAGACAATTAACAAATCTCCAGTATACAGTATACAGGGGTAAGACATGATGTACGAATGGAAGAACATGAGGTGTAATATCTGATCAGCTGATTTACCTGGCGGCCCTCCACATGGCCCTCTTCTCGGCCTCGAGCGCGCGCTTCTCTGCGGGAGATAACTCCTTGTTTGTGGCCACTGAGAGTTCCGGGCTCTGCATGCGCAGCCTGTCCTGGTGTCTGCGCTCGGCCTTGGCTGTACGAATAGGAGCCGCAGACTCGCCGGGGTAGACGGGGACCAGACTGTACACACAAACACGTGTCAGAGAAAAATCCATGTTCTGTGTGTGTGTGTGTGTGTGTGTGTGTGTGTGTGTATATATATATATATATATATATATATATATATATATATATATATATATATATATATATATATATTCATTCATTCATTATCTCCCGCTTTATCCTCTATTAGGGTCGCGGTGGGGTTCCCCATGCCCATCAAGGGGAGAACGTCTCGGGCGCTGGGCAAATAGACCCAGGACAGGGCGCCAATCCATAGCTGGGCACACACTCAGTCACACAGACACACTCTATATGGGGCAATTTTGAGAATTCAATTGATTGATCCATGTTTTTGGACTGTGGGAGGAAACCGGAGAACCCGGAGGAAACCCACGCAGACATGGGGAGGACATGGAAACTCCACCCAGATTGGGATTACAGATTACACACACACACACACATATATATATATATACATATATATATATATATATATATATATATATATATATATATATATATATATATATATATATATATAAATACATACATACATATATACACACACACATACATACATATACACATATACACACACACATACATACATATACACATATACATACAATATACACACACACACATACCCGGTCATGGAGTTGGGTCTCTGATCCAGTCTGAAGCTGTCCTCCATAGAGTTGCGCTGAGAATCAATCCTACCATCAACAGAAGACGTTCTACAAACACAAAACACAGACGCAGAAATGTAAGTGAATGAAAATAGAAGTTAATGTACAATATACAACAATTTGGTAATTATTAAAGAATAACCACCAGAAGAACCCAGACAAAAAGAACCCATGCTTCTATAACGCAAGATATTTATTCTTGAATGAAGTGTTTAAGAAGCACATCAACCAAGAGTTAGAACTTAAAATAGTACCCTGAACTGGGAGGCGTGGAACACTGCCTAGGTGGAGTATAGGAACGGCCGCCGACAGGTTCCACCTTGTATTCCACACCATCCAGGACCACTTTGCCCTGGGCCTTCATTTGGGCCACCTGTTTAGCCATATCGTCTTCCTCATCTTCCTCATCCTCGTCCATTAGATACTCCCGTGCTCTTTGCTCGAAGCGCTTGGCTAAAGATACGACAGACAGAACCCTACAGTAAGTCACAGCACAGTTTACTTTCTGTGGATGAAACTGTGGATGAGCCTCACACACACACACACACCTACACACACACACACACACCTTCTTCCTCCCGCATTTTCTTCAAGTCATCCTCTCCGACCAGCGAGACGCGAGGCTTGGGCTTGTTGTCCGGTGTCTGCGCCTTCACGTCGATCTCAAAGTACTTCTGTCTGTCTCTGAAGGACCTCTGTTCCGGGCTGCCTCTTCCAAACACTGGGGACACCTGAGAGAGAAATCACAAAAGCACAGCCTAAGAAATGGAATGAAAATCAAAACGGGATTTAAACAGCATTGTTAATGTAGACTGCAACCGAATACCAAAGCAGCAAGTCCACAAATCCAGATCTGCGGACGGAATTCACGTTTCTCTCTCTTCAGACAACGTTTACTCACAGATGCAATAAAAAGACACAGGGGTGTTAATTAAGCTTCCAATTACGACAACTTCCAAAAGGTCCCCGACGTGACGCCGGCGTTTCCGTATGCACCAGCAGATGGATTAGTAAAGCTTTCGTGGTTAAAAAGTTCCCAGAGTTCTTAGCTCGTCCGTTAATTTAAACCGACACCCGCCACCATGATAAGAGACAGCGCGTGACCCGGTCGGGGGCCGAGGTGGAAAGCGCGCAGGCTGAGCGCCGACCCTGCGGGGGGTCCTGTACCTTCGACTCCTGGGAGGGGCGAGACAGGCGTGGCACAGCTGCCAAATTCCTGTATTCGCGACGGGAGGATGTCAGGGAGGGGTGAGGGCTGAGACCCTCTCCTTCACCCTCAACTACAAAAACTTCGTTACAGAGCTCAGGCTGAAAAAGCCATCACACGCACAGCATCAGTACCACAGCGGGCACAGCGGGCACAGTTCAGTGTACAGTGTATATCACACACATCGGCTGATTATAAATTTTTTATAATGTTATAATATAAGGTTTTAAAAGCATTATAAGGAATGCATTATTAAGGAGAGGTGCAAACAGAAACCTACCTCTTGTAGAGGCTGCTTTGGGTGGATGTTGTTCCTCTGGCCATAAAGATCCTATCAATTACAAAAGTGGTGATGAGTCCGTGAATGATGACCTCACAAGGATTCTGTTAAATACTAGGTTTTGGACCCATAATGACCTTGTCTGATTTTAAGTAGCTATACATTATTTTGGAGTGAACCTTAATTTATTTTGTTTTTCTCATTATTCTTCTTAGTCTTATTATATATATATATATATATATATATATATATATATATATATATATATATATATATATATATATATATATATATATATATTTTTTTTTTTTTATTTATTTATTTATTTTTTTGTATGAATGTATGTATTGGAAAAAGGAAAAGTGAATCTGTATGAAACTATATTGTGAAAAAATACAAGTTAAAAAAAAAAAATAAAAAGTGGTGATGAGTAACAGTGTTGGGTGCACTTTTTTAGGGATGCACTAAATATTTAGCAACAGAAATTATACAGACATTTGAATACATAAATAATAATAATAATATTAATAAATACTTTGGGTAATCGGCTGACAGCGGGGGAGTTGAAGGCTTGTGGTTAAGGAACCAGCCTTGTGACCTGAAGGTACCTGGTTTGATTCCCAAGTCCCACCAAATACCCTGAGTGAAGTGCCCTTGGATAAGCCACCCTCAAATAGATCCTCTGCGCTGTATATAGTATGTCTCTGGGCATGTGTGCTCACTTCACTTCACTTGCGTGTGTGTGTGTGTGTGTGTGTGTGTGTGTGTGTGTGTGTGTGTGTGTTGCCCTGCATGGATGGGGTAAATGTTGAGGACAAATTTGTAAGCAAATTATAGCACTTAACTTAAAAACACAAACTAAAATACATGTAGTCTGTTTAATTTATTAAGGTTTCGAGTCAAACACTAATTTTGGTTTTGCTTTGCATGCTTAATGAGTTAATTACTTAATCAACAAAGGCATTCCTAAGTGATGCCTGAATATTTATTACTAATGCTGCCGGCCCTCTTTTCCTTTTGTATAGGAAAACTTGTAATCGGTAATTGATTACTAGCGTCTGAGAAGCATTAAAGAATAAACCAAATGAAGAAACAACAAAGAAACATCTTTTTCTTTTTTTTTTTACATATATTGAGCTAATAACGGTCAGTTATGTGTCTCTATAGATGCAGGCCAATGCTGTTGGACACTTCATGAAACAAGTTGCCCATTTTCCAAAATGTTGACATTTTTCAGCCAGTGTTTGCTTTTTTGACTCCCCCCCCCCCCCCCCCCCGCCCTATTTTTGTAGAAAATATGGTTCAAAGCTAATCAGCAAACAGGATGTTAGACTATCCAGACTTTCGGAAGGCTGAGGTAAATGTGAAGGTGTTATTTGAACCCTGATTGTGTAAAAAATATACTTGAATGTACTTAATTGTAACAAAAAGCAGAAACTCATCAGGACCACTCCAACCCAAAAACCCTCACAGGCGCATGGACTCTACCTGAGGAGGCTCCAACACGGCCAGGGAGTGAGGCACAGCAGCAAAGGCCTTATACGCTTGCTTGACATTGACAGGGTACTCATCAAAAGTATCGGGGGACGGGGCGCGAGGCTGCACAGAGGATTCAGCGGGTCGAGGAGAAAGGAAACGAGAAGCAAGAGATCAGCGTGAGCAGAAGACAGGAATCAGGATTGCACAGAAAGAGACAGACAGAGAGACAGACAGAGAGAGAGACAGACAAAGAGACAGACAGAGAGACAGACCGAGAGAGAGATAGACAAAGAGACAGACAGAGAAATAGACAAAGAGACAGACAGAGAGACAGACAAAGAGACAGACAGAGAAATAGACAGAGAAATAGACAAAGAGACAGACAGAGACAGACAGAGAGACAGACAGAGACAGAGAGATAGACAGAGAGACAGACAGAGAGATAGACAGAGAGACAGACAGAGAGATAGACAGAGAGACAGACAGAGAGATAGACAAAGAGACAGAGAGATAGACAGAGAGACAGACCGAGAGACAGACCGACAGAGAGACAGACCGACAGAGAGACAGACCGACAGAGAGACGGACAGAGAGACGGACAGAGAGACAGACAAAGAGACAGACAAAGAGACAGACAAGGCAGCATTTCTCAAAGAGGGTGGAGAAGGCATTACGGCGGGGAGAGCGGCTAAGCGAGGAACCAATGTTTTATCTTCAGAATCCTTTCAACAATCCTGTTTTCAGGTTAGAACAGCGTTTTTCAAAGTGTGTGGTGCCACCCCCACCCCGCCGCCGCAGGTGTGTGGGACTGGCAGGGAAATTAAGCTCAGAACTGATATAAGGTCAGAACATTTTTCACGGTGGACATTCCGACAGAGTCTAGAGTTACAAAATGGAGAGGTATTTCATATTAATGTCCTTATTGTAATAAAAGTTACAATTATTGATTCCCGATGAGCACTAAACCTGTTGAGACGTGTTTTTTAAAAACTGTGTTCTGTAGTTTGGCCACTGGACGGCATTTTTTGTTTATTGTTCGAGATTAGGGGTGTATTCAACTACAGATTTTCGTAGTCGAATCTGATTCGTCAGATTTTCCCTATAGTCGACTGATAGTCGAATCAGTTAAAATTTCACCACAAGATGGCGCTATAAGCATAGTTTTTAAAAAATATATTTTTTTTTTATATTTTACTTGTTTTTCTAACAAAAGAAAACCTTTTTTTTATGTTTTTCTTTTTTCTTTTTTTTTTCTAGAAATTAGGATGATTTTATTTGACAAAAGGCTATATCTATATATATATATAACGAAAACAAAGACATTTCATGTAAAAACTAATGCTTAGCAGCAGCCATGGGCACCCCCATGTGGTCAAAATGGTACATTCGACTATGAGGTTCATAGTCGACTACGGTTCTCCGAATCGAATCGTCGAATCAGCGCCTATTAGAGATACCACAATCCTGTTATTTAGCAATCATTGTCCACTTTAAAATCTGGACTTGATCACGTAGCGAAGGATCAGTTTATTAAAAGTTTTGTTTTCAATGAAAGCATTTTTAAATAAAGTCTAAATAAATTTAAAAGTTGTGTTTGACTACACAACATGATGTGTCTGAACTGGTGTCTAACTTGGAATACCTGTGACTACGATGATGGAAATCTTAAGTCATCATAGGACTTAAATCAAATGGTTTTGCAAATTATATTAAGATAATTATATAATAGATGGAAATGCAATATTCAGGTTCAGCTGTTGAGGGAATGAAGCATGGTGTCTGTGGAATGAGGTGAGTAAGGTGGTCTTACAGTGGTTTGGGAGTTGATGGGGGAGTGGCCATGATGGAAGGGGTTGGGGCTACTTTGGCCGTCCTGACTGGCCGGGGATCCAGCGGGTCGCACTCTTGATATTGGCTGGATGGCACCGGGTTTGGTCTGAAAAGTAGAGAGGAGACCGATTAGACAGAAAATGTCTAAGACTTTAGTGCTTCTTAAGGCCATATGAGCACCAAATCTACCCAACACTGCATGCCTGAATCCATCCATCCGCTTTACCCTCTATTAGGGTTTTTAGGGGGGTTCCCCATGTCCATTTATGGGAGAATGTTTTGGGCGCTGGACAGATACACCCAGGACAGAGCGCCAATCTATCACTGGACACACACACTCTATATGGGGCAATTTAGGAGAATTCAAATGACCGTGATCTATAATTTTGGACTGTGGGAGGAAACCCACCCGGACACGGGGAGAACATGGAAACTCCACCCAGATTGGGATTCGAACCTGGAATCGCCTTGCATTCCTGAATTATTCTAAGTCAAAATGGGGAATTTTCTTCCAATCCAACCTATACAAGCTCATTACACCAGAGCTCAGCAGCCAAGGTAGAGGTGGAATAATGTCCATATTTGGAAAATTGTAATAGAACCCTCTACAAAAACTATATATATTTGATTTCAGAATAACAATAATGTTGTGTTTCATTATGATTAGGGGTGAGCTGCAATATTCACTGATTCGACGATTCGATTCGGAGAACCGTAGTCGACTATGAACCTCATAGTCGAATGTACCATTTTGACCACATGGGGGTGCCCTTGGCTGCTGCTAAGCATTAGTTTTTACATGAAATGTCTTTGTTTTCGTTATATATAGCCTTTTGTCAAATAAAATCATCCTAATTTTTAGGTTTTTAGTTTTTTTTTTAGGTTTTTCCTTTGAAGTGGGAAAAAGTCCAGAACGGGGATCCCATTTACGGTGCTCTGGAAAAACAAGTAAAATATATTAAAAAAAATCTTTTTTAAAAACCACGCTTATAGCACCATCTTGTGGTGAAATTTTAACTGAATCGACTATCGGTCGACTATAGGGAAAATCTGACGAATCAGATTCGACTATGAAAATCCTTAGTTGAATACAGCCCTAATTATGATTATACACACTAAAGACAATTAAAAACATTAGCATGTACAGCTGATTTCTGAATGAACGTGTGATTGAATGAAGTGATGGATCAGACGGAGCTGCTCTGGACACTCACTGTTGAATGGTCTTTTGCCGTCACATTGGAGGTTAAATGAATGTTGGCCTGGAACAAAGCAAAAAATGAAGCATGGAATGAAATGAAGAGGACAACGACCCTGCAGTGGACTTCACATCCAACACATTAACCTCAAAACTGCGCAGCATTCCATTACAAAGCAGGCACAATATGTAATCTATATACAGAAAGCTGCAGCCATCACACAGCCTTATGAGACTTCCACTACAACATCACGAGCCAGGCTGCGATAAACGGCTTAATCTGAAACCCAACCCCGATTCTGTAACGATAATACAGGTGAGTAAAGCTCGTAAAACCACAGGGCATGGACGTTATTCAATCACGGCCCGGAAGCCTGTGAATTCTATTAATCAGAAGAATCAGCAGCGAAAAGCCAAATCAGCAGCAACCCGTGCTCAGACAGCCCACTTACGAATTTCGTCTCCCTGCCCGTTGCCACAGGGGCTGAGGATGAGGGCTGGTGAACGGACAGCTGGGAAAGGAGGTGGCAGGAAAACATGACGTCAACACAACCAGGCAGGACACCATCGCTCCATTCAGTCTGATTCATGAAGGTCATCATTCATTCATCTATCTCCCGCTTTATCCTCTACTAGGGTCGCGGTGGGGTTCCCCATGCCCATCCAGGGGAGAACGTCTCGGGCGCCTGGCAGATAGACCCAGGACAGGGCGCCAATCCATCACTGGGCACACACTCACTCACTCAAACAGACACACTCTATATGGGACAATTTGGAGAACTCAATTGACTTGATCCATGTTTTTGGACTGTGGGAGGAAACCGGAGAACCCGGAGGAAACCCACACAGACACGGAGAATATGGAAACTCCACCCAGATTGGGATTCGAACCGGGAATGAGAGGCGAACATGCTGACCACCAAGAAATTTATCCATCCATCCATTCATTATCTTCTGCTTCATCCTATATTAGGGTTGGGGGGGGGGGGGGTTCCCCATGCCCATTCAGGGAAGAACGTTTCGGGCGCTGGGCAGATACACCCAGGGCAGGGCGTCAATCCATCGCTGGGCACACACTCACTCACTCAAACAGACACACTCTATATGGGGCAATTTGGAGAACTCAATCGACGACTTGATCCATGTTTTTGGACTGTGGGAGGAAACCGGAGAACCCGGAGGAAACCCACGCAGACACGGGGAGAACATGGAAACTCCACCCAGATGGGGATTCGAACCGGGAATCCCTAGTGCTGAGAGGAGAACGTGCTAACCACTAAGGCACCGTGCCGCCTGAAGGTGATCAGTGAAGCAAACAAGTCAAACATGGAGTTTGGAAATGACGGGGAGGTTACCAGGGTAAACAGAAGAGGAGTGATGAGGCCGGAGGAGCGGGATGGGATTATAACTCACCAGTTGGGAGCTGGGGGAGTAAAGGGCCTCTCGGAGAGGGCTGTCAATCCTCTGAGGTTCTGATGATGAAGCCTGTCAGGAAGCAAAGGCGGTAATTTAGAGAACCTTTCATTAATAAGAGCCGAGTTTAAAGACACTGCACAGCAAAAACCATCTAAACATGAGGAGCAGAACATCATGCAGACATGAATTGAACTTAGCTGCACTTTGTTTCCCCATCACAGCATCCACATTACACTTTGTGGGGGCATTTACATACACCACCAGATTTAACCTTTAAGCCCTTTCATTCATTCATTATCTTCCACTTTATCCTCTATTAGGGTGCGGGGTTCCTCATGCCCATCCAGGGGAGAACGTTTCGGGCGCTGGGCAGATACACTCAGGACAGGGCGCCAATCTATTGCTGGGCGCACACACACACACAGACACGCGCACAGACACACTCTATATGGGGCAATTTGGAGAACCCAATCGACCTGATCCATGTTTTTTGGACTGTGGGAGGAAACCGGAGAACCCGGAGGAAACCCACGCGGACACGGGGAGAACATGGAAACTCCACCCAGATGGGGATTCGAACCGGGAATCCCTAGTGCTGAGAGGAGAACATGCCAACCACTAAGCCACCGTGCTCCTTTAAGCCCTAATCTGTATAAAATAAAAACCTTTAGATTTCAAGAACAAAATCAGGTAGAAGTTTACATGGAATATTTATTAATAAATCAATAATAGACTTCAATTATCCAAAAAGAAATTTGACTTATAACCCATGTTCTCCCCGTGTCCGCGTGGGTTTCCTCCGGGTTCTCTGGTTTCCTCCCACAGTCCAAAAACATGGATCAAGTCGATTGAGTTCTCCAAATTGCCCCATATAGAGTGTGTCTGTGTGAATGAGTGTGTGCCCAGCGATGGATTGGCGCCCTGTCCAGGGTCTATCTGCCCAGCGCCCGAAACTTTCTCCCCTGGATGGGCATGGGGAACCCCACCGCGACCCTAATAGAGGATAAAGCGGAAGATGATGAATGAATGAATGAATGAGTGCTACTTTTTGCTTCCCCCGAAAATAAATCACACTCGTAATGCAATAAGTTGGCGTCACCGGCCTCGCCAAGTCAGGGAGAAGGGGCATGCAGGCGCACACACACCGCCCAGAGGGCTTGCCTTGTTATACAAAGAGGTCTGAAGCGTCCCCTGCCTGCCATAGCCCGTAGGTGGACCTGAAAGGATGCGCTCTGCAGCAGGACGGCCCTTACTCTTGCGATTAGCTACCAGGAAGGGATTGTCATTGAAACAGATTGGCTGGGAGTCCACAAGACACTCCTCCTCCTGCGCGTCTGTGGCTCCTGGATCGGGGGGGTTCATAAGTGGGTACGAGGGACAAACCGGGGCATCGACACGGTAGAGGGTGGCATGAGCTTGTTCAAAGCCCAGGGGTTCTATAGCATCAGCCAGTCTGGCCTGAAGAGCCGTCTCCATGGGACAGAGGTCAGATGAGGAAAGAGGAGGCTAAAGAGTGAGAGAGAGGGATGAAAGGGAGATGAACAACATGGTGGACAGGACCGAGAGAGTAGCAACACTGACAGCATAACGCAAACGATGACGCGACAAATGAAATAAGGAGCTAGAGTCAGCCTATCCCAGCAGATGTCTCCCACAGTCTACAGTTACCAAAGTCCCTGAACCCACTGCTCAACATCACCCTGCACTCCAAACACCAATCTCATTCATGACCTTCTGAAGGACGATGAGGAGGAGGACGAGGTTTCTTCCTTAAAAAAAAAAAAAAAAAAGTTTTTTCTTGCCACTGTCGCTTCCATTTGCTCTTTGGGGGTTTTAGGCTTATAACACACCATTATCTTCCGCTTTATCCTCTATTAGGGTCGTGGGGGGGGAAGGGGGGGTTCCCTATGCTCATCCAGGGGAGAACATCTCGGGCGCTGGGCAGATACACCCAGGACAGGACGCCAATCCATCACTGGGCACACACTCACTCACACAGACACACTCTATATGGGGCAATTTGGAGAATTCAATTGACTTGTTCCATGTTTTTGGACTGTGGGAGGAAACCGGAGAACCCGGAGGAAACCCACGCGGACACGGGGAGAACATGGAAACTCCACCCAGATGGGGATTCGAACCGGGAATCCCTAGCGCTGAGAGGAGAACATGCTAACCACTAAGCCACCGTGCCGCCCCGTAGAACACACTATATAAGTAAATTACTTAAATTAACTTAAAGCAGGAACGGTGGCTTAGTGGTTTAGCATGTTCTCCTCTCAGCGCTAGGGATTCCCGGTTTGAATCCCAATCTGGGTGGAGTTTCCATGTTCTCCCCGTGTCCGCATGGGTTTCCTCCGGGTTCTCGGGTTTCCTCCCACAGTCCAAAAACATGGATCAAGTCGATTGAGTTCTCCAAATTGCCCCATATAGAGTGTGTCTGTGTGAGTGAATGTGTTCCCAGTGATAGATTGGCGCCCTGTCCTGGGTGTATCTGCCCAGCGCCCGAAACGTTCTCCCCTGGATGGGCATGGGGAACCCCCCCCCCCCCCCGCGACAAAGCGGAAGATAATGGATGAACGAATAACTTAAAGCAAAGCAAACAATTATGATTTAATGCTAAAAGGACTGCAAATAGGTTTTTAAAAGGTTCTATTCAAAAGGATTTCTCTGAATGCAGATCAGCCGTCTATATTGGGCCTAGGAACCACCACCACCTCCACCACCACCACCACCACCACCACCACCACGCTGAAAATAGTTGCCTTGATAACAGCTGTTCTTTAATGTGGGGGTCTGTTTCTTCAGGCTGTGAGAACAAGGTCAGCGGAGAGGAATGCAACTCAATGACCTTTGACTTCTAACAGCTGCACTCATTCTCACGGCGGCTGCATGGCCATGTCTGTACCACGGCAGAGAATACGTGCAGGCGTTGAAATAAACGGATATTTGCGAAAACGTCAGGTCCGGAAATATATATATATATATATATATATATATATATATATATATATATATATATATATCATAAATGCTATTGAATTGGTTATATATTGGTTGATGATCGTTGGCGTGCATAAATTGGTAACTGTACCAATTTAAAAAGACAGGGAATACAGCTCTATTCATTTACATTACATTTACATTAAGTCATTTAGCAGAGGCTTTTATCCAAAGCGACTTACAAATGAGAACACCACAAGTCAGAAGGGATGGAGAAATCCAACTATACTGTAAATTCATCAAACCTGATTGTTCTTCGAAGCTGAAGAACTTCCTCAAAATGGACCTCAGACAAGCAGCTGCACAAAACGTCATCACATCAAAGTCAACTTCCTGAGAACTCTCTATTTTTCTACATCAGACTGAAATTCAAAGCATTTCTCTACAATTACAACATCATAACACCATAGTACACCATGTACAATTACACCATTACACCATAAAACCAGTGAGAGTACGTTAATTACTGACTTACTTGGAGCTGAATCTCAGATCGGGACACTACAGGTCACCTACACGGCTTACGCTAAATGCTTAGCAGAGATCGGGCTCGATCAGAGAAATGGTCTCCAGTGCCCCACCCACCGGTGACCGGCATGTCGGCTCAGCCACTGACACATCATTTTAAAATAACCTCCGAGCCCGTCAGCTGTCAGCCTCAACATCCCAGAACAGTTCAGCAAGAACCAGACCAACAATGACGCGGCACGGCGGTAAAGATAGACCCGGAGAGCGGAGTCCAGTCATTCCGTTATTTCCAGCTCTCTGACAGTTCGACCGAAAATGAGCTTCATTTCCGAGACTTAATAAAAGTACAGGATTCAGTCAGGAGCTGCTTTAAGACACAGAGCAGACTTTAAGACGTGCAGATGAAGTCACATCATTTAAAAGAGATATAGTGACAGTGATCCATTTCCCCGACTACATGTGTTATATTTACATACATACATACATACACACACACACACACACACACACACACACACACACACACACACACATATATATATATATATATATATATATATATATATATATATATATATATATATATATATACACACACACACACACACACATATGTACATATATATACATACATACATATACACACATATCTATACATATACACACACATACATACACATACATACATATACATTCAAAGCATATATATATATATATATATATATATATATATATATATATATATATATATATATATATGTGTGTGTGTGTGTGTGTGTGTGTGTGTACTAGGGGTGAGCTGCAATATTTGCTGATTCGACGATTCGATTCGGAGAACCGTAGTCGACTATGAACCTCATAGTCGAATGTACCATTTTGAGCACATGGGGGTGCCCATGGCTGCTGCTAAGCATTAGTTTTTACATGAAATGTCTTTGTTTTCGTTATATATATATATATATATATATATATATATATATATAGCCTTGATCTGAGTGTTTTAGGTTTTTCCTTTGAAGTGGAAAAAAGTCCAGAACGGGGATCCCATTTACGGTGCTCTAGAAAAACAAGTAAAATATTTTTAAAACTTTTTTAAAAACCACGCTTATAGCGCCATCTTGTGGTGAAATTTTAACTGATTCGACTATCAGTCGACTATAGGGAAAATCTGACGAATCAGATTCGACTATGAAAATCCTTAGTTGAAGACACCCCTAGTGTGTACAGTATGTATGTATGTATGTATGTATGTATACACACATATACATATATATACATATATATATATATATATATATATACAGTACACACACACACACACACACACACACACATTTATATATATATATATATATATATATATATATATATATATATATATATATATATATATATATATATATATATATATATATACACACACACATACATACATACATACATACATACATACTATTGGGGTCCTGACCATTAGAACAGAGTAAAGGGGATGTACACAGTACACAGATGGACTACATTGTGGAATTGTAGAACCACAAAGTCCATCTTTACAGAAAGTGGAACTGAGAACATGGACAATGAGTGGAGCAAAAAGGAGGCGCGTCCAAACTTTTGACTGACACTTTTTTGTTATGCTACTCCAGAAAACAGTTTACTGACAATTAGACAGACGGCTACATCACAGACCGTCTGAGGGCTGAATAAAAGGTGTGAAAGTGGCGTATGAATATAGTGCAGTATCATTTTTATCCACTTGGGGGCAGCAAAACCAGACAAAACCTAAAAAGCTCTAGATTTATCACTTTCTATTCTCACTTTCTTTACCAACGACGACCTTCACACCTCCATCTTCAGGATTCACCTACAACTGATTCAGCAGATGCAAACAGGTTTTCCATGACGTCATAAAACAAAAAATTGCAAAGAAAAGTTTGTGTTCTTTAGATCTTTTCACATACTGTATGTAAGAGGATTTTTGACATGTGGTTGGTTAGTCATGTGGTTTAATCACAGGTTTGATCAGTGACTCCGGGGGTTAAAAAAACGGTTATTGTGTGAGATTGCCCCATCACCCTCAAAATAGTGCCCCTTACCATGGTGCAAAAGAGACTTAATGTGCAACTTACTGTCTATAACAAACCGAATAAAGGAAGGTCTGGATTCAACCCCATCCCATGTTGCTGAGCAATGACCTGCCCACCGATCCCACACTCACCCGATTGACCTTCTGCAGGCTGGTTGTAGGAAGAGCTGCCAGTGTCTTGTAGTCCAGTTTTAAGGGTCCACTGTTCAGGTTCTGCAGAAGAGAAAAACATTAGCAGAGCGTTGACATTATTTCCAAAACATACCATAAATCAGAGTCTCTCGTTCTCTCGCTCAGGCTTAGGTTTTATAGAGGATGGGTCGAAACGGATCCCTGTCCAATCCCAGTGCTGGGTGTGTCGGGACAGAAAGCCTCACCTCGGTCTCCTCTTCCAACAGCCGAGTAGCTTCCTCGCGTTCCAAGCGCATACGCTCCTTTAATAAAAAACGAGGGGGAAGAGGAGGGAGACGGGACCCAGTCACACGTATGAGGAGAGCGTAATCCCAGAGTGACCGGATCGATGGAGTCACACACACACGGCCATGCAAATGCCGGGGAATGAAATGACGGGAAACGAAATGGCGCCGTGAATGACGCGATGAAGGATGATTTTATAAATGAACCAAATGACCGAGCATTAAAGAAATGATTAAATGACGGAGGGAAGATGACAACGGGGTGAAGGTGATACCCATGTCCATTCAGATCGGGGACGGGGTGGGGTGGGGTGGGGGGGGGCAGGGAAGAGAAGAGAGAAGGATACAATCCACACAGATTAGAAAAACTCATAAGGGAAAAGTTGGGTTTTGGAAAAACGACACGTTCCCACAGACACTCGTCTGAAGATAAAGGAACAGAAGGAGGTGGTTACCACTTTCTCCATCTCCTCCTGCTCCCACTGGGACGTCTCCCTCGCCATCTCAACCTCCTGCGGGAAAAAAAACCCAAAACAACACGGTTCCTTTATATTCTGCCTCCTTCATCTCACACGAGTGATGTTCTACGTTGTGTCAGCGTACCTTCTGAATAATATCCACCTCCTCGGGGCTCAGGTCGCGGTCTATGGAGGAAATGCTCTCCATGCTGTTTTTCCGGACGATCCCTCCAGCAAACGGGTTGGCGATAATACCAGGTGAAGCCTGTCCGTCAACACAGAGGAACAAAGCACACAGATCAGCCTCAAACAGCTGGATTAACTGTTAACCAACCCATCAGAACTTGTTAAGAAGGTTGTAGTTCAAATTAAATAGCACAAAATTAAATAGCTGTATAGATATAGAATTCAACGTTAAAAGATAAAGGAAACAACAAATATTCAAGCAGCCATTATAAAAGAGGGAGTTCCGGTCCTTCAATCTGATTGGCTGAGCCGTTTGTCCAACCGTGACATTATTCGTATCAATGCGTGATGTACAATACATTAATATAAACAGTGAGAGGGCGGCACGGTGGCTTAGTGGTTTGCATGTTCTCCTCTCAGCATTAGGGATTCCCGGTTCGAATCCCCATGTTCTCCCAGTGTCTGCGTGGGTTTCCTCCGGGTTCTCCGGTTTCCTCCCGCAGTCCAAAAACATGGATCAAGTCAATTGAGATCTCCAAATTGCCCCATATAGAGTGTGTATGTGTGAGGGAGTGTGTGCCCAGTGATAGATTGCCGCCCTGTCCTGGGTGTCTGCCCAGCGCCCGAAACGTTCTCCCCTGGATGGGCATGGGGAACCCCACCGCGACCCTGATATATAGGATAAAGCGGAAGATAATGAATATTTTCCAATGAGAAAAAAAATAATATTTAAGCAGCCATTATAAAACGGAGAGTTCCGGTTGGCTTAAATCTGATTGGCTGAGCCGTTTGTCAAGCCGTGACATTATTCGTATCAATGTGTGATGTACAATACATTAATATAAACTGAACAGTGAGCTGATTCCCGATAAGCACTAAACCTGTTGTGGCTGTTGTTTTTAAATTGCGTTCTGTAATTTAGCCACTAGATGGCATTTTTTTTTGATTGGTACTGGTATCCTGTTACTCAGCAATTAATGTTCACTTTAAAAACCGGACTAGATGACGTCACGAAAGACCAGATTATAACCAATTTGGTTTTCAATAAATTCATTTATGAATCAAACCTTGTTTTTTTTTATTATAGTAAAGCAATAAGTCACTCAAGGTCGTGTATTGTTGTAAATAAATCACGGGAAAGATGTACTACGCTATACTATACATCGTGCCCAACAATGCCATAACAACAACAATACCCACCTCCACGCCTGGGACGGTTCCGGGGTCAAAGCCGTCACACACCAGCATGACGAGGGTATCTCCAGTCGCTCTCAAGACCCGCACGGCCTCTGTGTGCGTCATGCCCAGGAGGCTCTGATTGCCCACCTCCAGGATGCGCATACCCACCTTCAGACGGCCGTCGCGCGCTGCGGCACCACTGGAACTCACCTAACCAGCAAATACGAGGTTTATTCCATCAATCTGTACTGTGTTTCAGGGATGAAGACGGTAGGATTAAGCAGTCCGTACCTTGGAAATGAAGATGCCCTCATCGGACGGATCGAATGGGTTACCGGGGTGACCCCTGGCTCCGCCTCGGATGCTAATGCCAAGCTTTTCTCCTGGCTGCTTGTAAATGATCACCTCCTACAAACATTAAGCCAGACGGTGAATTTACAGAGCACACAGTTTAGAACAACCTGACCATGAGGATCAGATTCGGACTGCTGGATTAACTGCTAACTATCAGAACGTGTTAATTAGGCTGTAGTTAAAATTATCTAATTAAATAGCTGTATAGAATTAAATGTAAAAAGATGAAGGAAATAACTAATTGATTTATTGACTAATAATCAGAACATTAGAGTGAAACCCTCTGGAGTTACCCTCCAGAACCTGCTGTAATGCAGTGGCTTTATACTTTTATTATTATTTATATATTTTTAAGACTTTTTTATATATAGACTTTATTTATATATTTTTAATACTTTTTTTTAAATATATTTTTAAAACCTTTCCCACACTCTTCTAAACACTTTATATGCCCTTAAAATTTTTCTAAACTAATTTTGCAATTAAGGCGGCACGGTGGCTTAGTGGTTAGCATGTTCTCCTCTCAACGCTAGGGATTCCCGGTTCGAATCCCCATCTGGGAGAAGTTTCCATGTTCTCCCCGTGTCCGTGTGGGTTTCCTCCGGGTTCTCCGGTTTCCTCCCACAGTGCAAAAACATGGATCAAGTCAATTGAGTTCTCTAAATTGCCCCATATAGAGTGTGTCTGTGTGAGTGAGTCAATGCCCAGTGATGGATTGGCACCCTGTCCTGGGTGTATCTGCCCAGCACCCGAGACGTTCTCCCCTGGATGGGCATGGGAAAACCCCCCCACGACCCAAATAGAGGATAAAGCGGAAGATGATGGATGAATGAATTTTGCAATTTTAACAATATGTAATTTTGTTAAATATTGTTAAATATTGTAATATGTAATAAATATATATATATATATATATATATATATATATATATATATATATATTTTTTTTTTTTTTTTAAACCCGTGTTACAGTGAAGATATACAATATATAAGTGAATATACAGTGAAGATAAGCAATATATACATTTACAAACATTTAGTCATTTAGCGACTTACAAATGAGAACATCACAAGTCAGTAGCTATGAAGAAAAGAAGCTACATTGTAGAATTATCAAACCTATATACATTATTTTGATTTATCTGTTACCCAAGTGTGGGGCTGCACGACGGCTTAGTGTTCAGCACATTCGCCTCTCAGTGCTGGGGATCAAGGTTTGAATCCCAGAACACAAAAGACATATATATATATATATATATATATATATATATATATATATATACACATAAGGTTTTAGGTTTTATATATATATATATATATATATATATATATATATATATATATATATATATATATATATATATATATATATATATAAATAAGAGTTGTGTATTGGAAATCTGGCCCTTGTATGTTGTGGGAAACACACAGTACCAACTATTGAGTGTGTGTACCTGCATGCCAGGGGGCGAGGGGTCCCGGCGCACCAGCATACGAATCTCCTTGCTGTTCGAGAGCAGAGCCTTGACGGCTTCCTGGTGAGTGGCATGTCGCAGGTCGATGGAATTCACCTCTAAAATGCGGTCACCTACCCGCAGGCCGCTCTGACACGCTAAACCATGTGGGATGACCTGATTACACAGAGGAATAAATACTGACACACAGTAACAACAACGACGAATACTGTAAACAGATTACAAACACAACGCAATGCTGGAACACAGACTAACAAAGTTACCTTCGATATGAAAACTCCGGGCTCGGTGACACCGAATGGATGACTGGCGTGATCACTGCCACCCACAATACTCAGGCCGAGGGGACCGCCTGTTTTTAGCAAAGTCACTTCCTGTGGAAGTAAAAAAGTGATGTCAGGTAACTAATCCAGCAGGTCGACTACAATCAATATAATATAATTTAGCTTGTACTGTCAGGCATATATATATATATATATATATATATATTAGGGCTGTATTCAACTAAAGATTTTCGTAGTCGAATCTGATTCGTCAGATTTTCCCTATAGTCGACTGATAGTCGAATCAGTTAAAATTTCACCACAAGATGGCGCTAAGGGTGTAGTTTTTAAAAAATATATATTTTTTATATTTGTTTTTCTAACAAAAGAAAACCTTTTTTTTTCTTTTTCTTTTTTTTTCTAGAAATTAGGATGATTTTATTTGACAAAAGGCTATATATATAACGAAAACAAAGACATTTCATGTAAAAACTAATGCTTAGCAGCAGCCATGGGCACCCCCATGTGGTCAAAATGGTACATTCGACTATGAGGTTCATAGTCGACTACGGTTCTCCGAATCGAATCGTCGAATCAGCGAATATTGCAGCTCACCCCTAATATATATATATATATATATATATATATATATATATATATATATATATATATATATATATATATATATGGGGCGGCACGGTGGCTTAGTGGTTGGCATGTTCTCCTCTCGGCACTAGGGATTCCCGGTTCGAATCCCCATCTGGGTGGAGTTTCCATGTTCTCCCCGTGTCCGCGTGGGTTTCCTCCGGGTTCTCCGGTTTCCTCCCACAGTCCAAAAACATGGATCAAGTCAATTGAGTTCTCCAAATTGCCCCATATAGAGTGTGTCTGTGTGAGTGAGTGTGTGCCCAGTGATGGATTGGCGCCCTGTCCTGGGTGTATCTGCCCAGCGCCCGAAACATTCTCGCCTGGATGGGCATGGGGAACCCCACCGCGACTCTAATAGAGGATAAAGCGGAAGATAATGGAAGAATGAATGAATATATATATACCAGACAAAAGTATGGACACACCTTCATTTTACTCCACTTATTGTACATCATCAGTTCCACTTACTTTTAAGATGGACATTCTCCATTTCCTCCACTTTATGTAAAGATGGACTTTGTAGTTCTACAATTCCATTCTGTAGTCCATCTGTTTGTGTTCTACAGGACATACTGTGTACGTCCCCTTTACTCTGTTCTAAAGGTCAGGACCCCAAAAGAACCACCACAGAGCAGATATTATATGGTTGGTGCATTATTCCTATCCCGGCAGTGTCAACTTTATATCATGACCTACAATGCTATGCTCACAGTCTTATCTGTCTTGCTCTCTGTAGCTGTCTAACTGAACTGTGGAGCTTTGTTAAGCTATTCGTAAAATACTATACAAAAGACACACGTCCTTTATTCTTCACCTACAGTAAAGCTGGACTTTGTAGTTCTACAATTCTATTCTGTAGTCCATCTGTTTGTGGAATACAGGACATACTGTGTAAGTCCCCTTTACTCTGTTCTAATGGTCAGGACCCCAATAGAACCACCACAGAGCAGGGATTATTTGGTGGGTGCAATAATTCCTATCCCAGCAGTGTCACTGAGGTGGAGAAATGAAACTACAGCAGCACTGCTGCACTAAAACCCCCCTCACCTCATCAGTATCACTGCAGAACTGACAATAAACAATCCACCACCCAAATGATACCTGTTCTGTGATGGTTCTGACCAATAGAGAACAGAGAACCAACAGGGGACTAACAAACACAAGAACACAGATGGACTACAGTCTGTAATTGTAAAACTACAAAGTCCATCTATATTGTAAGTGAAGGAAATGGAGAAAAGGAAGAAAGGGGTGTGTGCAAACTTTTGACTGGTACTGAATATATAAAGTTACATCAATGCAAATGGCACACAATACTATACGGAGAATCAGAAGTTCCCGTTTTGGAAAATTCTGAAATCCAATCTCCAGTTTTGAGCTCAGCGTCTTACCTCTATGGGATACTCATCTTCCATCGGACAGCTGAGATGGTTCCCCAGCCGCTCGTCGCCGGCCTCGTCTTGCTCGGGTGACTCGGAGGCCGCTGGAGGAGGAGGCGAGTGAGGGCGGACTCGGCCACCCGCGCTCGCTTGCTCCCGCTCTACCAGCAGCGCTATTGTGGGTGAGGTGCCGGTAAGCAGAGCTACTGCTTGGTCATGTCTGGCTTCTGTCATGTCTACACCATTGATCTACAGCGAGTCACAGACCAGAGGAGGGAACGGAAGCGGAGAAGAGGCATGAACAACTAGAACCACTGCACATACCGTCGTCTTATACAGATTCTGCTAGGTGCTGCTTGACGCAGCATGTCCAACCGGCTCAACTGGGGGGCATGCTGAACATGTGATCGATCTCTATACAATAATGTCCATAACAGTATAATGGGAGCTATAAACAGATATGCTAGCAAACTCAAAATAATGAATCAAAGATAAGGAAAGGGGTGTGAGGTCAGTGCTGAGGAGGTGGAATGGAATAATCTTTTGGTTTTTCTATTGTGGTTTAAGCCTTATACGAAATAAGGGCGTGGTAGCTCCGGGGGAAATTTGGGGGTTTCAAACCCTGAGTCCACCGTGAGCAGAATCCTTAACCCTCAATGCGGTCTTGGGGATGGGGGCTGGATATTCACACAGTTCTTTAGGTAATCTTTAGGTAAAACACGCCTAATGTTCTGTAAAATAAGGCTTAATTATTAAAATGGGTGATCTATGGGGTGTGGTGGGGAGTAGGGGGGAGACAATTTATCGTTTTTTGCAATTAATCGCAATCATTAAAATGAAAAACGTTACAATTAGTTAATCGTGAGAGCGCCTCAAGATCGTCATGACAACGTTCATTACAATAAAAAGGGAGTCGGAACTTTGGCGCAATTCGCATAGGACAAATATAAGGTTCCACTTGCAGAACACTGTTCACTTGGTCGTTACAGGAAAGACTATTTTCTTTCAAATGGATATGGATACTTTAAAAGAGCCAGATTTTCTTCTCTTGGAAGTATAATAATTAAATATTATGAGTTAGAAAGAATATCTTGTGGTAATATTTAGCCCTGTGCGGTTTTTATTCTAATAACTAAATGTTAGTTCACGTTTACGTTAAATTAATAACAAACATGAGAAACAGTGATTTGTTTTTATTATTTACGGTATTTTTTGGTAAAGCCAATTAATGCATAAATAGCATATAAATGTGATTATGTATTATATCATATATATATAAATACATATACATTATAATTGTACCATAAAAATCTGTAATCATCTCAGTGGGCAGAGGGTGAAAGAGTGGTCACTTCAAACACTAGATTGGGAACAGTTCTGAGGTGGTCTGGTATAACGAGGAACCCTAGCAAATTTCAGACACTTCCACAAATTCTGTAGACATAAATTCCAATGGATGGACACTAACCGGCCATTTTATTAGGTACAGCTCACTGTTCCTCCACTTTCCATGTAGATGGACTTTGTAGATCTAAAATTCCATTCTGCAGTCCATCTGTTTCTCTACATACTCTGATGATCAGAACCCTCAGAGCAGGTGTTATTAGGGTGGTGGATGATGGTGCGAGTGGATGGTACTGTGTCCAGCGGCACTACTGTGTCTGCTCCACTCATACCAGCACACACATGTCAGTATCACTGCAGTACTGAGAATCATCCACCACCCTAATACCTCCTCAGAGGGGTCCTGATCATCAGAGAACATACTAAAGTGCACTAACAAAGTATGTAGAGAAACAGATGGACTACAGAATGTACTTGTAGAACTACAAAGTCCATCTATATGATCAGTGGAACTGAAGAACAGACAGAACAGAGACGGTGGACCTAACAGAATGCTGTATGTAGAAATAAAAACCATAATAAAATTTGCATGATACACATTTTGGCAGAATGACTAAAAGATAAGGAACATCAGGGGCTCCATACAGAGGGAGGGAGTGAAGGTGAGGGAGGAAGAGACCCATGCAGATAACGGTCATCACTGCTGATGAAGGAAGCATGCATCGAGTGCCAGGCAGCAGCTTTTTAAGCAGAACGGCGAGCGAATTTGTCAAGAAAGAGAAGAGTTAAGGTAAAAGCGGACATGCAGCTATTGTGAATAAAGTGTGTGCCACCTGAGAGACTTCAGCTCATAATAATAATATAATAATAATAATAACAAATATATATAAAAAATATATAATAAAATAAAAAATAGGCGGCATGTTCTCCTCTCAGCACTAGGGATTCCCGGTTTGAATCCCCATCTGGGTGGAGTTTCCATGTTCTCCCCGTGTCCGCGTGGGTTTCCTCCGGGTTCTCCGGTTTCCTCCCACAGTCCAAAAACATGGATCAAGTCAATTGAATTCTCCAAATTGCCCCATATAGAGTGTGTCTGTGTGAGAGAGTGTGTGCCCAGCGATAGATTGGTATCCTGTCCTGGGTGTATCTGCCAAGCGCCCGAGATGTTCTCCCCTGGATGGGTATGGGGAACCCCACCGCGACCCTAATAGTGGATAAAGCGGGAGATAATGAATGAATGAAAAAATAGGCGGCACGGTGGCTGAGTGGTTAGCATGTTCTCCTCTCAGCGCTAGGGATTCCCGGTTTGAATCCCCATCTGGGTGGAGTTTCCATGTTCTCCCCGTGTCTGCGTGGGTTTCCTCTGGGTTCTCCGGTTTCCTCCCACAGTCCAAAAACATGGATCAAGTCAATTGAGTTCTCCAAATTGCCCCATATAGAGTGTGTCTGTGTGAGTGAGTGTGTGCCCAGCGATGGATTGGCGCCCTGTCCTGGGTGTATCTGCCCAGCGCCCGAAACGTTCTCCCCTGGATGGGTATGGGGAACCCCCCCCACGACCCTAATAGAGGATAAAGCGGGAGATAATGAATGAATGAAAATAAAAAATAAAAAATAAATAATAAAAATAACAAACTTCAAACTATATGAAGTGATTATTTGTTCTAGTCCCCCCCCCCCCCCCCCCCGATGACTGATACAGTAATAAATCAAACACTATTTTGCCTTTACCAGTTTAAAACACAAGACCACCGTCCCAACGTTTGGCTTAAATTTGGCAAAGGCAATGGAAACCGTGGTGATTATACCGATTACGTCATAGATCTCACATTAAGTGGATTAAATACGTGGGACAGAGACCAGCGCTGACCATTCAGTATCAGAGCTTACCATTGGCTGCTGCTACGACAACCGAGTAAACGGTTACCGACGGGAGGAAAGAAGCCGGCGTAAATCGGTTGTGACATCATAATCGTCACCAAGCGGAGAAGGAATGCAGAAGTTTGCTCATGCAAGGTCATTAAAACAGCGGGGAGTTCAAAGAAACAGGGGGGTTGGAAAGATAGAGATCAGTGAGAACCCGTTAATATAAGAGAGAGAAGAGATTCGGAAAGACATCAGGAGAACATGACTCGGGAGTTTAATTCTGCCCCACGTCTGCGGCGATGCAGGACAAACAGGAGGAGCTTGAGAGCATGCAGGTGGACATCCTGTCTCCACCTTAAACCAAACTCAATGTTTAAAATGACATCCGTTTGTGAAGGACAGTGTGGAGATGCACTTACAGATATGACGCGGTCTCCCACGTTGAGGATGTTGTCTCTGTGAGCTGCGCCTCCTTCAGCAATGCGGGAGATATAGATTCCCTTAACGGAAAAGCAGAGAACGTCTCGTTATCACCAACGACTTTAAAATGACTTTATACATATGAGCACTCATTAGGATCATCTGAACAATCTCATAATCCAGCAATTTTTCATGTTTTGTAGTGCATTTTTGCGTGTTTGCGTTTTTGTGCATTAATCATGTAGTTCATGCGTTTTTTGTTAATTTTTTATGCTTTTTTTGTATTCTTTTGTGTATTTTTCATGTTTTTTTTTCCTGCATTTTCATGTTTTGTAGTGTGTTTTTTCTGCATGTTTTTAAATGTGTTTTTGTGTATTTTCCATGTTGTGTAGTGTGCTGTTCTTCTGCGTTTTTTTGTTGTTGCATTTTTCATGTTTTGTATTGTGTTATTTTTGTGTTTTTTGTGCATTTTCACATTTTGTAGTGTGTTTTTTCTGCATTTTTCATGCTTTTTGTGCAATTGTTGTGTATTTGTCATGTTTTTAAATGTGTTTTTGTGTATATTCCATGTTGTGTAGTTTGCTTTTCTTGTGCGTTTTATTTGTTTTTGCATTTTTCACGTTGTGTAGTGTGTTTTTCGTGCGTTTTTATGCATTTTTTATGTTTTGTATTGTGTTATATTTGGTTCTATTTGTGCATTTTCATGTTTTTCTGCCATTTTTCACGTTGTGTAGTGTGTTTTTATGCATTTTTCACATTGTGTAGTGTTTTTTGTGCATTTTTCACGTTGTGTAGTGTGTTTTTATGCATTTTTCACATTGTGTAGTGTTTTTTGTGCATTTTTCACGTTGTGTAGTGTGTTTTTATGCATTTTTCACATTGTGTAGTGTTTTTTGTGCATTTTTCACGTTATGTAGTGTGTTTTTATGCATTTTTCACATTGTGTAGTGTTTTTTGTGCATTTTCAGTGTTCTTTGTGCATTTTTTTTTTAATGTTTTGTATTGTTTTTTTGTGTATTTTAATGTTTTTAACATTATGTTCTATAGTGTGTGTTTTGTATGATTGCATGTCTTTCCTGTGTTTTTTATGTGTTTTCAGTGTTCTTTGTGCATTTTTCATGTTGTTTAGTGTGTTTTTTGTGTGTTTTCAGTGTTCTTTGTGCATTTTTCATGTTGTCTAAGGTGTTTTTTGTGTGTTTTCAGTGTCCTTTGTGCATTTTTCATGTTGTTTAGTGTGTTTTTTGTGTGTTTTCAGTGTTCTTTGTGCATTTTTCATGTTGTTTAGTGTGTTTTTTGTGTGTTTTCAGTGTTCTTTGTGCATTTTTCATGTTGTGTAGTGTGTTTTTTGGGCGTTTTCAGTGTATCTTTTATGTTTTGTAGTGTGTTTTTTGTGTATTTTAATGTTTTTGTGCATTTTTCATGTTCTATAGTGTGTGTTTTGTATGATTGCATGTCTTTCCAGCGTTTTTTGTGTGTTTTCAGTGTTCTTTGTGCATTTTTCATGTTGTGTAGTGTGTTATTTGTGTTTTCAGTGTTCTATGTGCATTTTTCATGTTGTGTAGTGTGTTTTTTGGGCATTTTCAGTGTTTTCTGTGCATTTTTTATTTTTTTTATTGTGTTTTTTATGTATTTTAATGTCTTTGTGCATTTCTCATGTTGTATATTGTGTTTTTAAATGAGTTTTGTTCATATACAGCTTTGTTAAAAACATTTCAAGCAACAGAGTAAATGATAGGATTACCATTAAGTCCTTAACTACAACACACCAACTATACTACAACTACAATACAACTACAACACACCAACTATGTTCTATAGTGTGTGTTTTGTATGATTGCATGTCTTTCCGGTGTTTTTTGTGCGTTTTCAGCGTTCTTTGTGCATTTTTTATGTTTTGTATTGTGTTTTTTGTGTATTTTAATGTCTTTGTGCATTTCTCATGTGGTATATTGTGTTTTTTTAAATGAGTTTTGTTCATATACAGCATTTTTAAAAACATCTCAAGCAACAGAGTAAATGATAGGATTACCATTAAGTCCTTAACTACAACACACCACACTTAATTACATAACAGAACTGAAAAGTGCACAACAGGCTGCAGTGTCATCACTGCAGGGGTTAGAACCTTAATGCACACATTATTTCTTAAGGGCATGGAGTCGAAACTCCCAAAATCCCCCAAATACTAAAACCGCTCCAAAAACAAGAGATTAACTAAGATCACCTGACTCCAAACAGAGCAAGAGACACGAAACTTACAGTTCCACAGCGAAGCCCGCGAGTGCGTCACCGAGCACACGGACCCGAAAACGCATGTGTCTGAAAATACAGCTCGTCCCTCTATGACTGACAGCGGTGCCCGATCAGATGTCAGGACGTGCTATTCATATCCACATCTAGTCCTAATACACCCACTGAGCACTTTATTACACTCCATGTCCACTTTCTCAGCTTTCTTTATGATATAGTTCTACAATACATTTCCATTTGGTCATTTATTGGACGCTTTTATCCAAAGCGACTTACAAGGTGAGCACAGGGTTAATCAAAACATCCCTGGAGCAATGAGGGTTAAGGGTCTTGCTCAAGGACCCACATTGGTAACTTCAGTGAACCTGGGATTTGAACCCCCAACCTTCAGATTGATGGCCCAACACCCTAAACACTGAGCTACCACGACCAATAATGTCTTAGTGTCTCAAAATAATTCCATTTGGTCATTTATTGGACGCTTTTATCCAAAGCGACTTACAAGGTGAGCACGGGGTTAATCACAACACCCCTGGAGCAATGAGGGTTAAGGGTCTTGCTCAAGGACCCACATTGGTAACTTCAGTGAACCTGGGATTTGAACCCCCAACCTTCAGATTGATGGCCCAACACCCTAAACACTGAGCTACCACGACCAATAATGTCTTAGTGTCTCAAAATAATTCCATTTGGTCATTTATTGGACGCTTTTATCCAAAGCGACTTACAAGGTGAGCACGGGGTTAATCACAACACCCCTGGAGCAATGAGGGTTAAGGGTCTTGCTCAAGGACCCACATTGGTAACTTCAGAGGAGCTGGGATTTGAAACCCCAACCTTCAGATTGATAACCCAACGCCCTGACCACTGAGCTACCGGGACCACCACAGAGCAGGTTCTGCAGTGACACTGATGCTGAGGTGGTGTGTTATTGTGTGTTTTGTTGCTATGAGTGGATCAGATGCAGCAGTGCTGCTGAAATTCCTCGAAACCTCAGGACTAACGCTGCACTTACATAGCGCATCAATCAAAATGCCCAGCCATCTGCAGATTAGGGATTAGAGGATGACAAACACAAAATGTGTGGCAACAAATGAGCTACTGTCTCTGATGAGGTATGAGGTTAATATGTCTAACGCAGTGCTTCTCAAATAGTGGGGCGCGCCCCCCTGAGGGGCCACAGTGCGGTGCGTGGGGGGGCGCATAACAAGAAATCACAGAGCAAGTGATATTAAGTGTACTGAACAAACCCTCAAGAGACAACATGGAGAAATATTTAACAGGGATGAGGAGAGAGACGAAGATAACGAGAGCAACAAAAGTCAACCGAAAACTAAATGTTGAAGCGAACGTAGCGCCTGGCTTCAGTGTAACTGTAACTTCACTGTAACTGTAACTTCACTGTAACTGAGGTGGAGACGAAGAAAGACTGGTGTTTCTTCTGTCTTTAAATGTTGGCAGCGGACAGCGTGAAGCCAAATAAATGAAGGCGTCTCTTAAAGACATTAAACCCCGATCACGCTGATAACCGCTTCAGTTTTTTTATCGTAAACGTGACGCGTAGAGCCAGCAATTATAACGCTTTATGAAAGGAGACATTAGTTCTGACTTCCTCAAAAAAAAAACAAAAAAAAAACGCAAATTGTTGTATTCATTTTAGTTTTGTAGGTTAAAGTGTTAATAATAAATTGAGCTCCTGAAATAATGTTGCTGATGAATTTGAATTTATTATTATTTATTGATTTTATTTCATTTAATTTTTTCAGTATCAAATGCCGGTCAGTTGAAAAATGTTTACGTTTAAATAAGGATTTCACGTTTTACGTTTTAAGGATTTTAATGTTCACGTTTAAATAAGGATTTCATTCGTTTCTGTTACAAACTGAAAAACAAAGTAAATCAAATTATTCTTTGTTCTTAAGTTGATCTATATTTCTTTCTTTTTTGTTTTCTTTATTGTTAATAAGGAGACATTGTTATAAAAGAGGTGTATTTATAACAAATTTATAGACAAATCATACTACAGTGGGCGTGGAAAAATACTTTATCCCATTTTGTCGTGGGGGGGGGGTGAGGTGAGTGTGTGTGGGGGGGGGCAAAATGTTTTCTTCTTCCTAGGGGGGGCTTAACAGAAAATAATTGAGAATCACTGGTCTAACGGCGTGGACGGCGGGGGTGCACCAGTCACCAGAGATGGACCTGCACTGTGATGGACTCCTGATTATTGAAGTACAAAGTAAAGGCTGCTGGCAAGGGATATATATGGAATACAGTATGTTAGTGTAAAAGGAGAAACGGTGGCGCAGTGGTTAGCACGTCCGCACCTCAGAACTGGGTATCCAGGTTCGAATCCCAATCTGGGTGGAGTTTCCACGTTCTCAACTGTCTGAGTGGGCCATCTCTGGGTTCTCTGGTTTGCTCCCACAGTCCATATACATGGATTTAAATTAAACTGCTTTAAATTGCCCCTATACAGTGTGTGTGTCTGTGTGAGTGTGCCTAGTCGCTTGTATAGGATTAAAGGGGAAGATGATGAGATGAGGTATATTGTGAAACTATAAAAGTGCTGCCACATGGTGGAATGTGGAAACAAGATATTCATCCATTATCTTCCGCTTTACCCTCTATTAGGGTCGTGTGTGTGTGTGGGGGGGAATTCCCCATGCCCATCCAGGGGAGAACGTTTCGGGCGCTGGGCAGATAGACCCAGGACAGGACGCCAATCTATCACTGGGCACACACTCACTCACACAGACACACTCTATATGGGGCAATTTGGAGAATTCAATTGACTTGATCCATGTTTTTGGACTGTGGGAGGAAAACCGGAGAACCCGGAGGAAACCCACGCGGACACGGGGAGAACATGGAAACTCCACCCAGATGGGGATTCGAACCGGGAATCCCGAGTGCTGAGAGGAGAACATGCTAACCACTAAGACACCGTGCCACCCTCAAGATATTATATTGTACATGTATATAGATTGAGGGCGGCACGGTGGCTTAGTGTTTAGCATGTTCTCCTCTCAGCGCTGGGGATTCAGGTTCCAATCCCAATCTGGGTGGAGTTTCCATGTTCTCCCCGCGTCTGCGTGGGTTTCCTCCGGGTTCTCCGGTTTCCTCCAACAGTCCAAAAACATGGATCAAGTCAATTGAGTTCTCCAAATTGCCCCATATAGAGTGTGTCTGTGTGAGTGAATGTGTGTCCAGTGATAGATTGGCGCCCTGTCCTGGGTGTATCTGCCCAGCGCCTGAAACGTTCTACCCTGGATGGGCATGGGGAACCCCCCCGCCACCCTAATAGAGGATAAAGCGGGAGATAATGGATGGATATAATAGATTGAATTCCCCTTCAGTTTAAATACATTTCCCCCTCCTTGGTTTTCCTTTTTGCTAAACAGAAACGAGGTGGTTCTGCTTTACCGTGTCTCCAGTCTGGTACGCGGTGGAGCCTTTGCCTCCTGCGATGCTGAACCCTAAGCCCTTGTCATTGCGGACCAAGCAGGTGCTCAGGCGCTGACAGGGTCCCGCGTTGTTGTTGCTGGATCCAGACTCTAAGACGAAGGGCAGACCGCTGGACCTCCTCTCCCGGGGGAAGTAATCATCCTCCGGTCGCAGGGGGGTGGTGGTGATGGGGTTCTCTGGCTCCACCATGCGTTCACGGATCACGGTCATCGTCACCGCCGTCCCAGAGCTCCGTAACGCCTCCACTGCCGCGTGATGCTCGGCCCCATGCAGATCGACACTGTTGACCTGGCAGAGCGACGCAAATCACAAACGTATTAGATTAATTAAAACGTCATAACAGGGCGGCACGGTGGCTAAGTGGTTGGCATGTTCTCTCGGCACTAGGGATTCCCGGTTCGAATCCCCATCTGGGTGGAGTTTCCATGTTCTCCCCGTGTCCGCGTGGGTTTCCTCCGGGTTCTCCGGTTTCCTCCCACAGTCCAAAAACATGGATCAAGTCAATTGTGTTCTCCAAATTGCCCCATATAGAGTGTGTTTGTGTGAGTGAGTGTGTGCCCAGCGATGGATTGGCGCCCTGTCCTGGGTGTATCTGCCCAGCGCCCGAAACGTTCTCCCCTGGATGGGCATGGGGAACCCCCCCGCGACCCTAATATAGGATAAAGCGGAAGATAATGGATGGATGGATTATGTTAAGGAATAAGCCAGCATGGTGGCTTAGTGGTTAGAATGTCCCCCTCTCAGCGCTGGGGAGTTTCCATGTTCTCCCCGTGTCAGCGTGGGTTTCCTCCGGGTTCTCCGGTTTCCTCCCACAGTCCAAAAACACGGATCAAGTCAATTGTGTTCTTCAAATTGCCCCATATAGAGTTTGTGTGTGTGTGAGTGAGTGTGTGCCCAGCGATGGATTGGCGCCCTGTCCTGGGTGTATCTGCCCAGCGCCCGAAATGTTCCCCCCCGCGACCCTAATATAGGATACAGCGGAAGATAATGGATGGATGGAAAACGTCATAACGCATTTAGTTTGAAGTTATTATTATTGTTTTCTACCTCCAGTAGTTTGTCGCCCACTTTGACCCCAGCTCGCGCCGCCGGACCTTCTTCTGACACCCGGGAAATAAAGATACCCTGCAAAGCAACATATAAACACCGCCATGTTAGAAAAGCAACATGTTTTAATTACAGAAAAGCGGCGTCCCTATCTTCTTACCTCGTCGTCTCCCTTATAAGGAGTGGAGCCCTTCCCTCCGGCGATACTGATGCCTAATCCACCAGTCTGTCTCAGGATAGTCAGGACGAACTAAAGGTAAAGCACAGGGTCAAAAATACAAGCCCTTCTTCACTCCATTAAGCGGAGTGAAACGACACGGGACTCATTACAGAGCACTTCTAACCAGCCTTTAACGAACGTCCTGTAATAACAGAAGGGTCGCATTTCATTCCGTCAGTAAACGGTATTATTCTCATGCACCGCTTAGTATTCGGGCGACGGATCCGGTCCCCACATTCAAAACGGCCTCCTTTTCTTGTTCTCGAGTGTTTAGGGAGAATGTGTGCCCAATTTACAGAACACTCCCAAATCCCGACAGCATCATCAATACTAATTAATTAACAGAGCACATTATTAGGAACTTTCTCATGTCTTGTGCCTCCCAAAGCAGTGTTCTGCTCTTAATAAAGAACCAGTCAACTTACTGTCCATGTTATGAGTTCCACCTTTTTGTTCTTGGCCATTCATATAGCGGACGCTTTTATCCAAAGTGGTTGTGAGTAACGGCACGGTGGCTTAGTGGTTAGCATGTTCTCCTCTCAGCACGAGGGATTCCCGGTTCGAATCCCAATCTGGGTGGAGTTTCCATGTTCTCCCCGTGTCTGCA
Source organism: Corydoras sp. C115 (assembly GCA_019802505.1). Lineage (NCBI taxonomy): Eukaryota > Metazoa > Chordata > Actinopteri > Siluriformes > Callichthyidae > Corydoras > Corydoras sp. C115. The sequence goes on from JAFMOC010000014.1 coordinate 4,715,345, forward strand.
TGGGTTTCCTCTGGGTTCTCCGGTTTCCTCCCACAGTCCAAAAACATGGATCAAGTCAATTGAGTTCTCCACATTGCCCCATATAGAGTGTGTCTGTGTGAGTGAGTGTGTGCCCAGCGATGGATTGGCGCCCTGTCCTGGGTGTATCTGCCCAGCGCCCGAGACGTTCTTCCCTGGATGGGCATGGGGAACCCCACTGCGACCCTAATAGAGGATAAAGCGGGAGATAATGAATGAATGAATGAATGTTCTCCTCTCAGCACGAGGGATTCCCGGTTCGAATCCCAATTTGGGTGGAGTTTCCATGTTCTCCCCGTGTCTGCATGGGTTTCCTCCGGGTTCTCCGGTTTCTTCCCACAGTCAAAAACATGGATCAAGGTCAATTGAATTCTTCAAATTGCCCCATATAGAGTGTGTGTGAGTGAGTGAGTGTGTGTCCAGTGATAGATTGGCGCCCTGTCCTGGGTCTATCTGCCCAGCGCCCGAGACGTTCTCCCCTGGATGGGCATGGGGAACCCCCCCACGACCCTAATAGAGGATAAAGCGGAAGATAATGGATGGATGGATGCATTATGAGTAACGCCCCATACAGTACCCCTAGAGCAACAAGGGGTTAAGGGTCTTGCTCTAGGACCCACATTGGTAACTTTAGTAGACCTGGATTTGAACCCCCAATCTTCAGGTTGAACACCATAACCACTGAGCTACCACACCCTTACAACTTACTGTAAAGATGGACTTTGTAGTTCTACATTTCCAGACTGTAGTCCATCTGTTTGTGTTCTACAGGACATACCGTGTATATATGGTCAGGACCCCAATGGTAGCACCACAGAGCAGGTATTATTTGGTGGGTGCATTATTCCTATCCCAGCAGTGTCATTGAGGTGTTTAAATGAAACTACAGCAGCACTGCTGCACTAGAACCCCCTCACCACATCAGTGTCACTGCAGAACTGACAATAAGCAATCCACCACCCAAATGATACCTGTTCTGTGATGCTCCTGACCAGCAGAGAACAGAGGGGGATTTATTTTATCAATGCATTTTTATACTAAATTCCCTGAGACTGTTATACCCTTATATGAAAAACTCAAACCAGCCTGACCGCCATCAATAATTAAGCCTGCAAGATGAGAATTACTAAATCCACACTACCGGGACTCTATACTCTATGTATAATAGATACTGGCAGCATCATAGACCCGTTACAGCTTCACATGTGACGTCATGACTGAACGCTTTAAAAGTTGAACCTCGTTATTTAAAGCCTGAGGCTTGCAGGGTTAAATTCTTAATGCAGAATGTCTGGCCATTAAAACGGTTTTGTATCAGGTCAGTGAGTGAATATAATGCCCCCCCCTTTCCGCTCCCTTATGGACACGTCTCCTACAGCTTCTTGTCCATGTCTTTATGTTTGTATTTGCTTGTGTGCTAAAAGGTGTTTTTTTCGGGCCCTCAACCTGTGCTTATTAAAGCATAGGTTGGGAGCAGGTTGTTTTTTTATCGCCTATTCTCCTAATGTATCGCGTTTTTCTACCTATTTCTAATGATAGTGCCTAACGGCGCGTTGGGCGGCGCAAACTATTGCAGCGGCTTCCTCTGTCTCTGTCTATGGAGAGGAGGAACGTAATTTCGGTTCTCTGTATGTCCTGATATGCGGTGGAATTGACAATAAACCTCTTTGAAAGCTTGAATGGAGACATGTGGGCAAAAGAAAAGCATGACCAATTCTTTGCATTTAAACCGTGAACCCTGAGGCCAGTAAATTATCTTTAAAGACAGGGTACAATACACCAACTGTTACAAAAATGAGGCTAAAAAACTGCAGAACATCAGTGGACTCACAGAACACGTCATTTCATTACGGGTACAACGTCACATACAGCATTGCTGCTACGTGATTGGCTGAGAAGATGGATTTTTAATCAGATAAATTGTAAGGGTTCCTAATAATTTGCTCAGTAAATTAAAATATATATATATTTTGTGTCTAAAGACAAAACCAGCAACCTCTGGACGAGGAACCAATGAAGTGGATTTTGCTGAGGGACCGGACGTTGAGATGTTCCCACTGTTTGATTACAATGGCAGCGTTTTAAAGAATCAAGAAAAGGATGACATGAATGTTGGAAGAGGATAAAGTCTCCAAGCTGGTATTTATATATCGGAGTATTTAATCTGGAATTACAGTTAATAAAGCATATGGAATATATCTAAATAAAGAACATCAGTAGCGTTTGCGAAAGTTAAAATGTGTTGCATGACAAAACATTAATCGTAACAAAAATAAGAACTGCGTTAAACACTGAATATGTAGAAAAAAACTTGTAATGAATAAATTAATGAATTATGAGGCTAAATTATAAAGCATTATTACCTCAGAGTTGATAAACGGGAGAAACGGTTATATTAATAAGGCACAGATTGAATGCCGACATAATTCATTATAGGCGAAGCATGCACGGATGTTAGAGGACGAGACTACTACTATTATTCATACGCAAAGAAAACCACAAAAAAGAACAAAAAATGTTAGTGTTTTAGTGGAAGGGGTTATTATAGCAGGGTTTAGTCTCACACAACCTGATTATATTCTGAAACTCATTAGAAAGAGAGGCTTTCATGGCTTCTTCCATCAGTTTGTTCGAAATGAAAATGACGAAACTGCTCGCGTACAATTCGTGTATGAAAATAGCATGTCATTATCTAACGTTGTGCTTTTGTATTAAGCTTATCAACTTTTGAGAACACTTAAACATTGTTGGGTAGCAAACTATATAATTAATTTTACTTCAGATTATTATTTATACCCTGATCCTGATCTTACTGGTTATTTACAGTATGTTCGTTAAATCTGCTCGTTTCGGCACTCATTGCATCAGCTCCATTTACAAACCCCGCTCACAGTAACGTCGGAACAGCACGATCGAACAATGCGATCGCAATAAGCCCGAAAAGGAATGATCTAGACTGCAGGCAGGTCATTAAGGCACACACGTCATGTCTACGACGCCATGTTGTTATAGGCTGCTGTATTTTATATTTAATTTTAATTTCTTTATTGCTACTTTATTTTATATTTACATTTTTATTATAACGCTGCTATATTAAAATTATTATTATTCATTCATTCATTATCTTCCGCTTTATCCTCTAATAGGGTCGCGGTGGGGTTCCCCATGCCCATCCAGGGGAGAACGTTTCGGGCGCTGGGCAGATAGACCCAGGACAGGGCGCCAATCCATCGCTGGGCACACACTCACTCACACAGACTCACTCTATATGGGGCAATTTGGAGAACTGTTGACTTGATCCATGTTTTTGGACTGTGCAAGGAAACCGGAGAACCCGGAGGAAACCCACGCGGACACGGGGAGAACATGGAAACTCCACCCAGATTGGGATTCGAACCGGGAATCCCTAGCGCTGAGAGGAGAACATGCCAACCACTAAGCCACCGTGCCGCCTATTATTATTATTAATTTTTTTTTTCATAATATTAACAATTAAATTTTTTTTAATTCTACCACTTGTCCGTGAAACGCAATCTTGTTGACATTTCATGTACCACATGTTACATAAATGACAAAGTCTCCTTGAATCCTTGTTATAACTCATGTAGGATGAGTTTACATGTTCATTTTAACCTCCTTCACCCTCATGTTCCTTCCCATAGGTTACGGTTTTCCTCCCAATCAGCTTAATAAGCATTTACGGTGGCCGATCATTCACTGTGGCTCCCGCTTGACTCTGGAATTCTCTCCGTCACTGTTATCATTAATACGCAACACGAACAAATGCAATCTATTTCAATATACTGAAACAATAGTTTACAATATTACTAATATTACTAACCTTTTTTTAATGATTGCCAGGCAATTTGTGAATAGTTGACACGTACTCGGTCATTAAAAACACTGCATTTGTTTCCTATGTCGTTTTGTACATTAAATAAAGCTTTACGATAGCCGACAGAGCGGAGGTCATCAGATCTGAGGACGTAGAGTGTAAGTGGAGTTAATAAATAATGAGTACAGAAACAAGGAGATGCTCCTGATATTGTGATTCTAAATTAAATTAACCAAACCAAAAAAAAACCATCAATATCAACTAAAAAAAAAAAATTAATTAAATGAATAAAGAAATAAAACTTACCCACCTTGTTAAACTTCCCTCTACTGGAATAAACCTCTTTAAATGTCTCTACCTCTCAGGTTTAGTGATGTTTAAGGTTACTGTCAGACTCTAAAAGCTTCCTGTTTCAGTCCTTTATCTGATTTGTTCTTAGACAAAGTCAGGCAGATGAGGGAGAGAAAAGGAGACAGACACACACATACCTGAGACAAAACAGGTAACAGAACTCTGGTTTGGAACCGATGGGTATCTCTGGTTCTAATGGGTTACTTTAAGGTAATATACTCCGGAAAGCATTTTTAGTCAATTAAAAAATTAAATTAAATTGGGTCATTTATTGGACGCTTTTATCCAAAGCGACTTACAAGGTGAGAACAGGGTTAATCACAGCATCCCTGGAGCAATGAGGGTTAAGGGTCTTGCTCAAGGACCCACACTGGTAACTTCAGTGGACCTGGGATTTGAACCCTCAACTAGGGCTGCAACAACGAATCGATAAAATCTAAAAAAAAATCGATTATCCGAAGTATCGATAATGAATTTCCATTATCGATTCGTTGGGTCGTGCGATTTCCGTGTTATGTCGCAACCGCTTACGTGACCTGCAGAACTTCAATAACGTTGGACACAAATAGCATTTGAAATTAAAATGACTATATATAATACTATACTATAGAATAATTTTACTGAAATACATCCATCTTTGGATAAAAGCGTCTGCGAAATCATTAAATGTAAATGTAAAAAAAAAATAATAATAATTTATCCGATTCATCGATTAATCGGAAAAATAATCGACCGATTAATCGATTATCAAAATAATCGTTCGTTGCAGCCCTACCCTCAACCTTCAGATTGATAGCCCAACACCCTGACCACTGAGCTAACCCGCCCCAGTACCATAATAATTAGTAATAAAGATAATTACGAATGCAAATTGAGCCTATTACATAAGGGATGTATACCCGTGAATACCCATGGTTCCAAATCGAGCCTCACCACAGCACTGGGTTATGGGTTAAGTGATGGCGAGCAGTTCTCGAGCTGTTGGCCTTTTGATTAGATGTCAGGACGTTTGTGGCGGGTTTGTTCCTTTCACTTTACTGTCTCAGTGCAAGTGAACGGTGAGCGAGTGAGAAAGCAAACGAAAGTGAGTGACAGCTGGATGGAAAGAGTAGGTACAGACCTCTTCCTCCTCAATTCGAGCAGGCTCAATCAGCAGATTATTGACTTGATCAAATGACACCCCCTGTTAGGACAGGAACCAGCAAGAGGGCATGCGGATTAGTGAGGCCAAAAATAAATAAATAAAGAATCATCTGAACGTCCATCCTCCAGGACACCACCACAAAAGAATAAATGGGAAAACATCTCTCACACACACACACACACACACACACGAACACACACACACACACACACCATTCAACAATCCCCAAACACACAAACACTCCCACAAACATAAGAAACCCCATGATAAGTACAATAAGCACCAACATGAAATTAAATGAACAGGAAAAAGACAAGCAGCTTTTAATGGTGACCTCTGTCTGTCTGTCTGTATGTTCTATTAACGCTTCAGTCAGAACATTAAAACGTAATCATCATCATTCAGAATGAATGCTAAAATAAATTCAGCCCACATTTAAAGCTTAAGCTGCATGTTTACCTAAAAACAATTAGTGGAACTGCAATTAAGAAGGTTTAATTAAATTCTTTAGACTTTATTTTTTAATGAATGCTACGATTTAAATATTAAAAGGTCCTCATTACGATCAGACGACCTTTTTATTCATTTTAATTTTGAATTTAAGGCTTTAATCGACACGCTGGTTTAGAGGTTAGCATGTTCGCCGCTCAAGATTCGAATCCCAAATTCCCATGTTCTCCCCGTGTCCGTGTGGGTTTCCTCCGGGTTCTCCGGTTTCCTCCCACAGTCCAAAAACATGGATTTAAGATAAGTTCCATTTACCAATTATCTTCCGCTTTATCCTATATTAGGGGGGGGGGGGGCTGCCCATCCAGGGGAGAACGTTTCGGGCGCTGGGCAGATAGACCCAGGACAGGGGGGCAATTTATCACTGGACACACACTCACTCACTCACACAGACACACTCTATATGGGGCAATTTTGGAGAACTCAATCGACTTGATCCATGTTTTTGGACTGTGGGAGGAAACCGGAGAACCCGGAGGAAACCCACGCGGACACGGGGAGAACATGGAAACTCCACCCAGATTGGGATTCGAACCAGGAATCCCTAGTGCTGAGAGGAGAACATGCTAACCACTAAGCCACCATGTCGCCCTTAAGATAAGTTGAATGCTCTAAATTGCCCCATATAGAGTGTGTCGGTGTGTCTGTGTGAGTAAATGTGCCTTGTCCTGGGTGTATCTGCCCAGCGTCCAAAATGTTCTCCCCTGGACGCCTTGTGAACCTAGCGGATGATTAAGTGGAGGATAAAGAATAAATGAAATGGAAATAACATTGAAAGCTCTGCAGTGTTGCTTCGTTAAGTGAATCAGATGACAACACGGGGTTAACGATGCCAAGAAAATCACTTGAATAATCTGTGCTAATTAAAACATGAAACATGTCGGCACCTTAGTGCTTTCCTTCATGTTGACTACAGATAAATGACTTTAACAGTCAGATTTGGATGTTTTTTAGTGTGGGGGGCATTCTGTGCAGTTAAAGCTGCATGTGCTGAACTCTTTAGCTCAGTTCTTATTGTGGGCTGCAACTCTAAACCTGAGAATGTACATGAATCGGGGTTTATGTAGTGCAACAACATGCTACGTTTGTCCTGCAAAGCATACAGACATGGGTCATGCGTTCTGGTGCATTAATGAAGCAGAATCATTGGCTCTTATTCAGCAAAACTGTTGCCAACAACAACGTCAACAGATTTATGGAATTAGAAACCTTTACAGCATTCAGCAGATGGGTTTATTCAGATCATTATATATATATGGCGGCAAGATGGCTTAGTGGTTAGCATGTTCTCCTCTCAGCGCTAAGGATTCCCGGTTCGAATCCCAATCTGGGTGGAGTTTCCATGTTCTCCCCGTGTCCACGTGGGTTTCCTCCGGGTTCTCCGGTTTCCTCCCACAGTCCAAAAACAGGGATCAAGTCAATGGAGTTCTCCAAATTGCCCCATATAGAGTGTGTGTGTGAGTGAGTGTGTGCCCAACAATAGATTGACGCCCTGTTCTGGGTGTATCTGCCCAGCGCCCGAAACGTTCTCCCCTGGATGGGCATGGGGAACCCCCCCGCGACCCTAAAAGAGGATAAAGCGGAAGATAATGGATGGATGGATGGATATATAATCTGAGGAACTCATGATTAAGGCCTTTGCTCAATTCTTCTACCATGTCAGATTGAAAGGCCTGCGGTTGGAATCCATAACAATAAAGGATTTTATATAAAGAAAACTGGGTGGTAAAGACATTCAGTCGTGGAACAAACGAATGTTCAGCCAAATTTACATAATTTGTTTTAAATTTAGGCGGCACGGTGGCTTAGTGTTTAGCACGTTCGCCTCTCAGCACTAGGGATTCCCGGTTCGAATCCCCATCTGGGTGGAGTTTCCATGTTCTCCCTGTGTCTGCGTGGGTTTCCTCCGGGTTCTCCGGTTTCCTCCCACATTCCAAAAACATAGATCAAGTCAATTTAATTCCCAAAATATAGAGTGTGTCTGTGTGAGTGAGTGTGTGCCCAGTGATAGATTGGCGCCCTGTCCTGGGTGTATCTGCCCAGCGCCCGAAACGTTCTCCCCTGGATGGGCATGGGGAACCCCACCGTGACCCTAATAGAGGATAAAGCGGGAGATAACGAATGAATGAATGAATGTTTTAAATTTAGATCTCTGGCAACATGCTCTGATCCATCTGATTGTCATGGGTTCAAATCCCAGATCCACTGAAGTTACCAGTGTGGGTTCTTGAGCAAGACTTCTATAGTTCTGGGGGTGCTGCATTAACCCTGGTGTTCCGACCCCAACCATCATGCTGGGATAGGTCTAAGTCGCTTTGCATAAAAGCGTCTGCCAATAAACCTAATGTAAATGTAACTACTCTGCAAAGCATGGATAAGCATGGAGATGACATGTGACTGTCATTACAATAATCTGTCTGTAATTAATTTAGCATCTCTCTCATAAATATGCTGATATGACAAATTTGACATATTAAAGTGATGGACAAATCCATCTATCCATTATCTTCCCCTTTATCCTCTATTAGGGTCGCGGTGGGGTTCCCCATGCCCATCCAGGGGAGAACGTTTCGGGCGCTGGGCAGATACACCTAGGACAGGACGCCAATCCATCGCTGGGCACACACTCACTCACACGGGCACACTCAATATGGGGCAATTTGGAGAACTCAATTGACTTGATCCATGTTTTTGGACTGTGGGAGGAAACCGGAGAACCCGGAGGAAACCCACGTGGACACGGGGAGAACATGGAAACTCCACCAGATGGGGGTTCGAACCGGGAATCCCTAGCGCTGAGAGGAGAACATGCTAACCACTAAGCCACCGTGCCGCCTGGACAAATAAATCAATTTAGATAAAGCGTCCAGGTGGTTCTAATGAATAAGAGTCAATGTCCTCACACATCACAATAACTCAAATCACAGAGATCCCTCAGAGACCCGTACCCCAGACAGACCCTCTCTTTCCGAGACACACACTCTCTTACTGGACCCCCGACCCACTTTGGTTCCAAATGACATTCGGGGAACTAACCAAACGCTTATCAATTTCGGAGACGGCTGTGATGGATTCAGCGTACGACCTCGTCGACCTCATCAGAGCTGAGCTCTTACCTCATAGCATTGAGAACCAAAGTGAGTTGAGAAGATAAGTGTTTCATAAACCGATAAGATCAAAAGGCCAGTAAGGAATGGACAAAACGGAGAAGTTCTGATATGGAATTTGCTGGAGCGGAGTGGACCGGTATCGGTGGAAAGGAACTGCCGTTCACCCTCTCACTTACACACAACACTTGTGGGGAAAAAAAAGCAGAGTGATTTCCTGCAAAGCAAAAGAAATGGCACGGTGAGGAGCGGCGGAGCGGGGGGGGTGGCCAAGGCAGTGCTCGAAAGGGCCGCAGTGAGGCGCCGAAGGGGAAGCGTGTGTGGAACCAGAAGGGAAGGGAGTAAGGAGCTTCTGACCTCAGACCTGCCTCTCATTTGGGCGGCAGAACTTGGCGGCCCTGACGTTCTTCTAGCTCTAGCTCTGTATACAGTGTTATTTATTAAAAGCCCTGCGAAAGCTACATGGTGGGTTTCATATCTAACGTCCGATCTAGTGAGCATCCCGACCCCTCGGCAGCTCCTGACTTCAGCGGCCGCCTGCTCCGGACCAGCCTTACCTTCACCGGCTGCAGAGACGAGTTGGACTGATTGGCCCGGATGTCCTCCAGCTCAGCCGCCTCCAGTCTCTGCAGCAGAGGGGTGTTAACGGTCACGTCGTCCTCATCCTCCTCGTCCTCCTCGTCGTCCTGGTTCTCTCCGGCAGCCATGCGGGGTGCCGGTGGAGGGGTGTCGGCCCGGAAGTCTTCCAGCAACGCGGCGACGGCCTCGGGTTTGGGCAGCTTGGTGATTTTGAAGTGCTTCTTGTAGTGCGGCGTGTCCTTGCGGATGAGACGCTGTCTCTCGGGGAACGGCTGCCCTCCCTTGTCCTCGTCGCTGCGCTCGGCACCGTCCTCCTCGTCATTCTCGTCCTCGTCCTCGTCGTCGCCCCCGCGGATGATTGGCTCCTCGGCGAAGTGCACCGTGGGCTGGCGGCGGGAAACGGTTTAAGGGGAAGGAATGAAAAATATTCATGAGATTCATGACGGCGGAGACAAACCCAGATCCTGATCTCAAACCCTGATCCATCCATCATCATCATCCGCTTTATCCTCTATTAGGGTCGCGGTGGGGTTCCCCAAGCCGTTCCAGGGGGGACGTTTCGGGCGCTGGGCAGATACACCCAGGACAGGACGCCAATCTATCACTGGGCACACACTCACACACACAGACACACTCTATATGGGGCAATTTGGAGAATTCAATTGACTTGATCCACGTTTTTGGACTGTGGGAGGAAACTGGAGAACCCGGAGGAAACCCACGCAGACACCGGGAGAACATGGAAACTCCACCCAGATTGGGATTCGAACCGGGAATCCCTAGCGCTGAGAGGAGAACATGCTAACTACTAAGCCACCGTGCCACCCCAAGCCCTGATCCATTCATTCATTCATCCATTATCTTCCGCTTTATCCTCTATTAGGGTCGCGGGGGGGTTCCCCATGCCCATCCAGGGGAGAACGTCTTGGGCGCTGGGCAGATACACCCAGAACAGGACGCCAATCCATCACTGGACACACTCACTCACACAGACAGACACACTCTATATGGGGCAATTTGGAGAATTCAATTGACTTGATCCATGTTTTTGGACTGTAGGAGGAAAACGGAGAACCCGGAGGAAACCCACGCAGACATGGGGAAAACATAGAAACTCCACCCAGATTGGGATTCGAACCGGAAAACCCTAGCGCTGAGAGGAGAACATGCCAACTACTAAGCCACCGTGCCACCCCAAGCCCTGATCCATTCATCCATTATCTTCCGCTTTATCCTATATTAGGGTCGCGGTGGGGTTCCCCATGCCCATCCAGGGGAGAACGTTTCGGGTGCTGGGCAGATACACCCAGGACAGGGCGCCAATCCATCGCTGGGCACACACTCACACACACACACACACTCTATATGGGGCAATTTGGAGAATTCAATTGACTTGATCCATGTTTTTGGACTGTAGGAGGAAAACGGAGAACCCGGAGGAAACCCACGCAGACACGGGGAAAACATAGAAACTCCACCCAGATTGGGATTCGAACCGGGAATCCCTAGCGCTGAGAGGAGAACATGCCAACCACTAAGCCACCGTGTCGCCCCAAGCCCTGATCCACATTAATAAAATAAATCTGTATGCTAAAATTCTACCGGAGCGATGATGTCATAATGATGTCACGTGTAAGAACGCATCACTATACGGCTGCAAAGCTTATGTAATAACTGATACATTTTAATAAGCAGCAAATGATGTCCTCTACCTCATTATACTCCACATCCATGTCATCGTGCTCGTCCTCCTCCTGTCCGTTATTATGGTCTGCTATGCCATTGAGTCTCTGCTTGTCCTCGGGAGAGTTAGCCGAAGCCGTGCTGTTGGACACCTGGGTGTCCCGGCTCTGATTGGACAGCCCACTCAGCCGTTTGTCCTGGAAAACATGGACACGGTCGGAGGCTTGTGGTTCAAAGAGCCTACGTAAGGGCATGGTAGCTCAGGGGTTAGGACATTGGGCTATCAATCTGAAGGTTGGGGTGGTTCCACTGAAGTGTGTCTTTGAAGTACTCACCTCACTTTCTGGAGACTCCAGGTCTTCGTCGGGTTTGGCGGTGTAAGCCTCGTTTCGTCTGGCCTCGATCACGTTCTTCATCACCTTCAGCTCGCTGGGGTGAGGAGTGGCTCGCCGCTGGAGACCCTGCTGGTTTCAAACCGAGAGAGCAGGAGGAAATAAGTCTGCGTGATGCCTTCAGGCTGAATGCTGAAGGTAGTAGAGGACTCGAAGCCAGCGCAGACAATCCATGAGGCTTACCCTCCTCTCTGCAGCGGTCTCATCGTCCTCGTCTTCGGCCTTGTCCTCCTGAAACTGGATCACCGACACCCTGTTCAGGTTAGTGTCCGTGTTCCAGCTCTCATCCACGCTGCTCTGCAGCAGGTTCTCTAATTTACACGAGAGGAGAAACATCATAAACACGATACATTTATAATCACTCCTGAGATAACGAAGCTTATGGTTTTGGCAAGCCATTCCCAACTGGTGGGTTGCGACTCAAGTGGGACAGCGTGATATAAACAAGCAAAATATACAAAATAAATAAAATAAAATGAAAAATAACACCCCTATATGAGTTCCATCCATCCATTATCTTCCACTTTATCCTCTATTAGGGTCGAGGGGGGGGGGTTCCCCATGCCCATCCAGGGGAGAACGTTTCGGGCGCTGGGCAGATACACCCAGGACAGGACGCCAATCTATCGCTGGGCACACACTCACACACTCAAACACACTCTATATGGGGCAATTTGGAGAACTCAATTGACATGTTTTTGGACTGTGGGAGGAAACCGGAGAACCCGGAGGAAACCCACGCGGACACGGGGAGAACATGGAAACTCCACCCAGATGGGGGTTCGAACCGGGAATCCCTAGCGCTGAGAGGAGAACATGCTAACCACTAAGCCACCGTTCCACCCCCTATATGTGTTCAATTACTTTATTCATTCATTCATTCATTCATCTCCCGCTTTATCCTCTATTAGGGTCGCGGTGGGGTTCCCCATGCCCATCCAGGGGAGAACATTTCGGGCGCTGGGCAGATACACCCAGGACAGGACGCCAATCCATCGCTGGGCACACACTCACTCACACAGACACACTCTATATGGGGCAATTTTGACAATTCAATTGACCTTGGTCCATGTTTTTGGACTGTGGGAGGAAACCGGAGAACCCAGAGGAAACCCACGTGGACACGGGGAGAACATGGAAACTCCATCCAGATGGGGGTTCGAACCGGGAATCCCTAGCGCTGAGATGTGAACATGCCAACCACTAAGCCACCGTGCCGCCCAATTACTTTATCCTAAATTAATTCTGCTTGAGAAGTAAAAAAAAATTGTAGAAAATGGGCAATTAATCCGTATAAATTAAAATAAATTAATTAAATTAAATAAAATGACGATGTACAATTGTGCAAAGTGGCGGCATGGTGGCTTAGTGGTTGGCATGTTCTCCTCTCAGCGCTAGGGATTACCGGTTCGAATCCCCATCTGGGTGGAGTTTCCATGTTCTCCCCGTGTCTGCGTGGGTTTCCTCCGGGTTCTCCGGTTTCCTCCCACAGTCCAAAAACATGGATCAAGTCAATTGAGTTCTCCAAATTGCCCCATATAGAGTGTGTCTGTGTGAGTGAGTGTGTGCCCAGTGATGGATTGGCGCCCTGTCCTGGGTGTATCTGCCCAGCGCCCGAGACGTTCTCCCCTGGATGGGCATGGGGAACCCCACCACGACCCTAATAGAGGAATGAATGAATGAATTGTGCAAATTTGCAGCTTGGTCAGATAACGGGAAGTTGGTGAAATAGCATTCGCAAACTTATTTCCAGACACCCAGACGGACAGATGAAGCTAATATAGGGGTGCCAATAATAAAAAACATTTGAAAACAATAATTAACGCTCATAGATAAGAGGAGGGCTGATCTCACCTAAGCTGGGTGTAGGCTGCTGAGGCAGCAGGTAGCAGGTGAGGACCTTCTCCCCGGTGCGCTCGTCATCCTCGGTCTGGAATTTGAGCATGGGCTGCGACTGATTCTCCGCCAGCCACATGGCCTTCAGGTTCAGATTGGCCAGTGAGAACGGAAGGTTCTGCAATCTGCAGCATGGAGCAAGAGGAACATGCTTCAGTCTGTTCCGCTGAATCGGCGGCAGGTCATGGGGTCGTGGTGCGAGTACCTGTTGCCCGCTACATCCAGCACATGCAGTTCTGTGGCATTGGCCAGCTCGGCGGGCAGCTTGCCCACGCGGTTGTCTCGGAGCGAGAGCACATTAAGATTGGCACAGCCGCCCAGTTCGGCAGGAACCCCGCTCAAACGGTTCCGGTCCACATTCAGGTTGGTCAGCTTCTTCAGCTTCCCCAGCGATCGAGGCAGAGTCTACAAAGAGGCAATTAAACGTGAAGACAACCTCCATTTGACAATTCATTCATTATCTTCCGCTTTCATCCTATATTAGGGGGGGGGTTCCCCATGCCCATCCAGGGGAGAATGTTTCGGGCGCTGGGCAGATACACCCAGGACAGGACACCAATCCATCGCTGGGTCCTTTGACAATTCAATTTGAATAAATTTACCAAAATTTACCACTTGTCCGGGGTTCTGGTCGCGGGGGCAGAAACCGAAGTAGGGAGACCCAGACCTCCCTCGCCCCAGCCACCTCCACCAGCTCCACTGGGGGAACACCGAGGCGTTCCCAGACCAGCTGAGAGATATAATCCCTCCAGTGTGTCCTAGGTCTTCCCCGGGGTCTCCTCCCAGATGGACTTGCCTGGAACACCTCCCTCGGAAGGCACCCAGGAGGCATCCTTACCAGATGCCCCAACCACCTCAACTGGCTCCTTTCGATGTGGAGGTCTCAGAGTCTGACCGAGCTTCTCACCCCGTCTCTAAGGGAGAGCCCAGCCACCCTGCGGAGAAAACCCATTTCGGCCGCTTGTATTCGCGATCTCGTTCTTTCGGTCATTACCCAAAGCTCATGACCACAGGTGAGGGTCGGAATGTAGATCGACGGGTAAATCGAGAGCCTTGCCTTGTGGCTCAGCTCCTTCTTTACCACAACAGACCGGTATAGGGTCCGCATCACTGCTGACCCCGCGCCGATCCGTCTGTCAAGCTCACGCTCCGTCTTCCCATCACTCGTAAACAAGACCCCGAGATACTTCAACTCCTCCACTTGAGGCAAGATCTGATCCCTGACCCAACGTACCAATTTATACATTTTATAAAATACAGAAGGTAAATCGATGTGAGCCAAGGTGTCTTCAACTGATGTAGGGCTGTCTTCAACTAAGGATTTTCATAGTCGACAGATTTTCCCTATAGTCGACTGATAGTCGAATCAGTTAAAATTTCACCACAAGATGGCGCTATAAGCGTGGTTTTTAAAAAAGATTTTTTAAAATATTTTACTTGTTTTTCTAGAGCACCGGAATGTGCAACTAACTGCAGGGGGAGCTTTATTAATGTGTAGCCTATTGTTAAAGCGCACACATCATTTAAAAAAAAATATTAACAGAAATTAGGATGATTTTGACAAAAGGCTATATATAAAACCAGCCATGGGCACCCCCATGTGGTCAAAATTGTACATTCGACTATGCGGTTCATAGTCGACTACGGTTCTCCGAATCGAATCGTCGAATCAGCGAATATTGCAGCTCACCCCTAATAGGACGAATCAATTCTAATCAAATACGTTGAATCTAATCTAATTAATACTCTGTATGTGTTACTAACTCAGACCTGAATTAAATAATAAAGCAATAAGTCAGAGAGGTTGTGCAAAATTCTGAATAAATGGTTGGAATGTGGTGTCATTAGGCCCGATGTGCAGATATGTTCTACCTGTAGCAGGTTCTCCGTCAGCATCAGTTCGGTCAGATTCTCGCATTCGCCTATGGAGTCGGTCAGATGCTTCAGATGATTTTGGTCCACTTTTAAAATGGATAACTGCTTCAAGGAGCCTGTAGAAAACAGGGTGTACAGATCTTGTTATTACGATATGACAGCAAACGGCCAATAGAGGGCAGTGCAGTGCAACACCAAAGTGAATTTAGGGTTATAGACTTTAACAGTTTAAATGAAACGATGCGTTTTAAAATTTTGTGTTGGCGGCACTGTGGGTTAGTGGTTGGCATGTTCTCCTCTCGGCACTAGGGATTTCCGGTTCGAGTTTCCATGTTCTTCCCGTGTCCGCGTGGGTTTCCTCCGGGTTCTCCGGTTTCCTCCCACAGTCCAAAAACATGGATCAAGTCAAATGAGTTCTCCAAATTGCCCCATATAGAGTGTGTCTGTGTGAGTGAGTGTGTGCCCAGTGATAGATTGGTTCCCCTGTCCTGGGTCTATCTGCCCAGCGCCCAAGACGTTCTCCCCTGGATGGGCATGGAGAACCCCACTGTGACCCTAATAGAGGATAAAGCTGAAGATAATGAATGAATGAATTAATTAATTAATAAAATCTGGATTAGGGCGGCATGGTGGATTAGTGGTCAGCACGTTCTCCTCTCAGCACTAGGGATTCCCGGTTCGAATCCCCATCTGGGTGGAGTTTCCATGTTCTCCCCGTGTCCGCGTGGGTTTCCTCCGGGTTCTCCGGTTTCCTCCCACAGTCCAAAAACATGGATCAAGTCAATTGAGTTCTCCAAATTGCCCCATATTGAGTGTGTATGTGTGAGTGAGTGTGTGTCCAGTGATAGATTGGTGCCCTGTCCTGGGTGTATCTACCCCCCCCCCACACCAATATAGGCTAAAGCGGAACATAATGAATGAATGAATGATGTCATAATGTTGTGGCGCTCCTACGATTCATTAATCGCAACGTTTTGAATGGCAATGATCGGCAAAGCTGTAATGCTGGATCCCCCAAAAATTAATAAAGTAAAGAAATCTAAATCGTTATGAGACGGATAATGAATTAGGATTCTCTCTCACTGAAATGGTGTGTTAAATAAAAGGATTCTTTTTCATGCAGAGAGAAAAAAAACGCTTCAGAACGGCCCCTATACACCGTCTTTACACATGAATGCCTGTGTAATGGTAATGACTGGAGACTACTGCAGAGGTAGTATTGTCCAGCCCCGCGCTTCACTCCCACAGCGCACAGCGGGAGATTACACTCGCATTCTCTGCGCCGTCAGCTGACGAGGGCAGGACATAATGTAAAAAGTGCGAGAGTGAGGACGCACAGCATGTTCCGTATTTTGGTCCCAAATAACTGAGAAAAGCTACCGTCGCTGTGTTCACTGTATCTGCTCGACCATTTCGGCCAAATCTCATTGTTTCTCCAGCGTCTTGTTTCAGTTTGACGTTAACATTTCATCATTAAGCAGACGCTTTTCCCCAAAGCGACTTACAAACACCACAATTCAGTAGTTAAGAAAAAAACAGCTACGCTGTAGACTCATCAGACCTGATCGTTAGCCGCTCCGCGCTCTTTCTGAGGTACTTTTCATTTTTTTAAAATAAAATCTGGACTAGGGTGGAACGCTGGTTTAGTGGTTAGCATGTTCTCCTCTCAGCAGTAGGGATTCAGGTTCGAATCCCAATCTGGGTGGAGTTTCCATGTTCTCCCCGTGTCTGCGTGGGTTTCCTCCGGGTTCTCCGGTTTCCTCCCACAG
>JAFMOC010000014.1:4737500-4772500 GCA_019802505.1 Corydoras sp. C115
CACCGGAGGGAACGGGGGGGTAAGGGCACACAAATAAACAACTCATACTCAGAAAAAGAAAAAATGCGGGCGGCACGGGATGAAGCTGGAGGACGGCATAACCGTGCGGCAGGGCAGTTTTACATTTACATTAAATACATTTGGTCATTTATTGGACGCTTTTATTACAAGGTGAGCACAGGGTTAATCACAACATCCCGGCAGCAATGAGGGTTAAGGGTCTTGCTCAAGGAGCCACATTGGTAACTTCAGTAGACCTGGGATTTGAACCCACAACCTTCAGATTGAGAGCCCAACACCCTAACCACTGAGCTACCACATCCAATAATGTCTTAGTATCTCAAAATAATTCCATTTGGTCATTTATTGGACGCTTTTATCCAAAGCGACTTACAAGGTGAGCACAGGGTTAATCACAACATCCCTGGAGCAATGAGGGTTAAGGTTCTTGCTCAAGGACCCACATTGGTAACTTCAGTGGACCTGGGAATTGAACCCCCAACCTTCAGATTGATAGCCTAACACTCTAACTAACCACTGAGCTACCACATCCAATAATGTCTTAGTATCTTAAAATAATTACGTTTGGTCATTTATTGGACGCTTTTATCCAAAGCAACTCACATGGTGAGCACAAGTTTAATCACAACATCCCTGGAGCAATGAGGGTTAAGGGTCTTGCTCAAGAACCCACATTGGTAACTTCAGTGGACCTGGGATTTGAACCCCCAACCTTCAGATTGATAGCCCAACGCCCTAACCACTGAGCTACCACGTCCAATAATGTCTTTGTGTCTCGCAATAATGTCTTAGTATCTCACAATAATTACGTTTGGTCATTTATTGGACGCTTTTTACCAAAGTGACTTACAAGGTGAGCACAGGGTTCATCACAACATCCCTGGAGCAATGAGGGTTAAGGGTCTTGCTCAAGGACCCACATTGGTAACTTCAGTGGACCTGGGATTTGAACCCCCAACCTTCAGATTGATACCCCAACACCCTAACCACTGAGCTACTGCGCTGTATGAGGTAGCTCAGCTCTGTATGAGGATGAGGATGGTGGGGGTGCAGGTCCTCATTCCTTACCAATACTTCCAGTTGATTGCTTCCCAAATCCAGCTGTTCCAGTTTAACCAGGAAGGATAAAGAGCTGCGGAAGCAGAAACATGAGGAACAGATGAGAAGCGTGAATATTATACTGTATTACAGTAATGAGTGCAAACGCAGAGCCCATACTCACGTGGGTAATGACTTGAGGAGGTTCTCCCTCAGCTCTAGAGTTACCAGGTTAGATAAGCTAGAAGAGCAAAGATCACATTAACATACACTACATCAGAACCTCTGTTTTCATCACCAAGAACAAATCTGAGGAACTTATTTCGATTTTAATTATTGTACATCCATTAAATTTGTTTTAGAGACTATATACAAACCATAAACACAGAAAATAATAATAAATGTAGTGTTTAATACTGGAAATAGAAAGAAATTGAAGTATTTAAAAAAAAAAAAAGAATATTAAAGACTAATGTGAATGAACATTTAACAGAACAGCATTAACATTTCTCATCATCTTTCTGTTTTTGGTGCAAATTAATACGAACGTCAACATTTTTAATCTCTGGTTTGTAAGTGCATTAACGACTTTAATTGTGGACGGCGTCTTTCCGTATAAACGGACTATTTGAGCGAACTTGATGCCGCTTTCATATTTATGATTTCCTTCTTGGGGGCGACACGGTCCTCTCAGCACTAGGGATTCCCGGTTCAAATCCCAATCTGGTGGAGTTTCCATGTTCTCCCGCGTGTCCGCGTGGGTTTCCTCCGGGTTCTCCGGTTTCCTCCCACAGTCCAAAAACATGGATCAAGTCAATTGAATTCTCCAAATTGCCCCATATAGAGTGTGTCTGTGTGAGTGAGTGTCTGCCCAGTGATAGATTGGCGCCCTGTTCTGGGTGTATCTGCCCAGCGCCCGAGACGTTCTCCCCTGGATGGGCATGGGGAACCCCACGGCGACCCTAATAGAGGATAAAGCGGAATTCAATAATGTTGCATTCTGTTTGTGTGTGTTGTGTATTATTGGCGTACAGAAGAAGCAGTTTAAGGTTCACTCACTTCCCCATGTCATTCGGTAGTGACTGTAGTGACACATCATTGAGTGCCAGGTGTGCTAGTGCTCGTAACTGTGTAAAACCATCGGGCAATCTGAGGGACACAAAGAACAGGTCACAATTACCCACAAGACACTGCTTTACAAACATGTGCACGTCTTATCAAATGGGCCGGATGCAATCAGGCGCTTGTCGCATAATTGTTATGAAAATCACACAACAGGATCTAAAACTAAATTCCACAAAATGATCCACAAGAGTCTAAAACATCTTAAATGTGATGTTGCAACCCAGCACAGTGTTTCAGAAGCATACGGTGTCTGAATACATAATAATATATAAAGAAAATATAATAATATATTATATATAATATATAAAGAATATGGCACGGTGGCTTAGTGGTTAGCACGTTCGCCTCTCAGCGCTAGGGATTCCCGGTTCGAATCCCCATCTGGGTGGAGTTTCCATGTTCTCCCCGTGTCTGCGTGGGTTTCCTCCGGGTTCTCCGGTTTCCTCCCACAGTCCAAAAACATGGATCAAGTCAATTGAATTCTCCAAATTGCCCCATATAGAGTGTGTCTGTGTGAGTGAGTGTGTGCCCAGCGATGGATTGGCGCCCTGTCCTGGGTCTATCTGCCCAGCGCCCGAGACGTTCTCCCCTGGATGGGCATGGGGAACCCCACCGCGACCCTAATAGAGGATAAAGTGGGAGATAATGAATGAATATAAAGAATATATAATAATATATTGTATATAATATATAAAGAATATATAATATATTGTATATAATATATAAAGAATATATAATAATACATTGTATATAATATATAAAGAATATATATTGTATATAATATATAAAGAATATATAATAATATATAAAGAATATATAATAATATATAAAGAATATATAATATATAAAGAATATATAAAGAATATATAACAATATATAAAGAATATATAATATATATAGAATTATATAAAATATAAAGAATATATAATATATTGTATATAAAATATAAAGAATATATAATATATTGTATACAATATATAAAGAATATATAATATATAAAGAATATATAACAATATATAAAGAATATATATAATATATAATAATATATTGTATATAATATATAAAGAATATATAATATATTGTATATAATATATAAAGAATATATAATAATTTATTGTATATAATATTTAAAGAATATATAATAATATATTCTATATAATATATAAAGAATACATAATAATATATTCTATATAATATATAAAGAACACATAATATATTCCATATAATATATAAAGAATATACAGTATAATAATATATTCTGGGGGGTGGCTTAGTGGTTAGCATGTTCTCCTATCAACCCCGGTGATCCAGGTTCGAATCCCAATATGATCAGAGTTTCCATGTTCTCTCTGTAACTCCTGTAGGCTTCCTCCCACAGTCCAAAAACATGGATTCAGGGTGAATTGAGTGCTCTAAATTGCCCCTATATAGTGTATGAGTGTGCCCAGTGATGACTGGTGCCCTGTCCTGGGTGTTGAAACGTTCTCTTGGATGGGCATGGGGAACGTGCTCTAGTTTGTTTTCGATAGTGCGTGATTAAGTAAGTAAAAACCCTGCAGTCGTCCCCGGGTGCAAAGCTTATCCCAAAGCTACATGTAGTGTAATTTAAGTGGTTTGTAAGCTCTGTAATTTCTTAAAATTACACTGAGTCAGCAGGCATAGCCTGGAGGTACGAGCCATAACTTTGTTATTAATGGCATATTATGCAACATGTTTATGGCCCACGATAAATATAAAGGATTTTAAGAATCTGAAACTGTACGAGGCGAATATGCAAAACTCCAGCACGATGCAGATAGTATTTAAAGTTTTACATCAGCCTTAGAATAAAGTAATGAGGCAAAGAGGGCGTGTGTTGTGTATAAATCACGGGAAATACAGCAGGTGTTGTTAAAGCCGATGCGAAGAAGAACAGTGTGGGTTTCCTCTGGGTTCCCATTGTTTCGAATCCATCCAAAAGCATGGCTTCAAGGTAAATTGGCTGCTTTAAATTGCCTCTAGGGTGGCACGGTGGTTTAGTGGTTAGCATGTTCTACTCTCAGCACTAGAGATTCCCGGGTCGAATCCCAATCTAGGTGGAGTTTTCATGTTCTCCCCGTGTCTGCGTGGGTTTCCTCCGGGTTCTCCGGTTTCCTCCCACAGTCCAAAAACAAGGATCAAGTCAATTGAATTCTCAAAATTACCCCATGTAGAGTGTGTCCGTGTGTGTGAGTGTGTGCCCGGCGATGGATTGGCACCCTGCCCTGGGTGTATCTGCCCAGCGCCCGAAACGTTCTCCCCTGGATGGTCATGGGGAACCCCCCCGACCCTAATAGAGGATAAAGCGGAGGATGATGAATGAATTAATTAATAAAATCTGGATTAGGACGGCAAGGTGGCTTAGTGGTTAGCATGTTCTCCTCTCAGCACTAGGGATTCCCAGTTCGAATCCCCATCTGGGTGGAGTTTCCATGTTCTCCCCGTGTCCGCGTGGGTTTCCTCCGGGTTCTCCGGTTTCCTCCCACAGTCCAAAAACATGCATCAAGTCAATTGAATTCTCCATATTGCCCCATATAGAGTGTGTCTGTGTGAGTGAGTGTGTGCCCAGTGATGGATTGGCGCTCTGTCCAGGGTCTATCTGCCCAGCGCCCGAAACGTTCTCCCCTGGATGGGCATGGGGAACCCCCCTGCGACCCTGATAGAGGATAAAGCGGGAGAGTTCCCCACAAGAGTTCATTCCCTCACACCACCTTCAACACCTCGTCTGCGGCGACCCGTGGGTCCGATCCACTCACCTGGAGAGGGGATTTCCACTGAAGTCCACAATCTCCAGCGCCTTACAGAATTTAATGCTATCCGGGATTTCAGGAATGTCTGAGACAGAAAGCAGAAGAACGATGGGATTAGAACGACCTACAAAAGAGGTGTCACCATGACAAGAGCACAGAGTTTCAACTGCAAACAGATGAGGACGCGAACAGCTCAGTCTGATTTAATACAAAAACAATAAATAAAAACCCGAACAAAGCTTAGAAAGGTCCACGTCGTCATGGACATAATGGTCATTTAATGCTCGTTTCTGGATTTATATTTCAGTCTGTTTATTGTTTCTTATGCTTGCGTTCATTTCTATTTTTATTTTAATAACGTGAGGTAGGTCAGGACTGTTCTTGTGTCGTCTTATAATCGTAAATAATCCTTTCAGGGTTTTAGGCATGCGCACTTGTTGGCTTTGCTTCAAGTTTTTATGACATTCTACACTGCCAACAAAACTACGCCAAGAAATAAGAAAAATAAAGTAAAATCAAGTAAAAAACGTACAATTATTATTATTTACAATTATTTGCCAATACAGTGCGTAAATTAATTTTCTTAAAATAAGAAAAAGTTACTAAAAACTATATAAATTCTTACTTAGAAATCTATTCAAGCCAAAAACAAGATTTGCTTCATTTTTTTTTCAATGTAGCATGACGTGTTTAATTGTAGTGGATGATTGACAGGTTTCACATATGGGCGGGGCTTTCTTTAACTAAGTGTTGGTAGGTTTTTCTGGCATTCGTGCTAGGGATTCCCGGTTCGAATCCCAATCTGGGCGAAGTTTCCATGTTCTCCCCGTGTCCGCGTGGGTTTCCTCCGGGTTCTCCGGTTTCCTCCCACAGTCCAAAAAAACATGGATCAAGTCAATTGAGTTCTCCAAATTGCCCCATATAGAGTGTGTTTGTGTGTGTGAGTGAGTATGTGCCCAGTGATAGATTGGCGCCCTGTCCTGGGTGTATCTGCCCAGCGCACGGTGGCTTAGTGGTTAGCATGTTCTCCCCTCAGCACCAGGGATTCCTGGTTCGAATCCCCATCTGGGTGGAGTTTGCATGTTCTCCCCGTGTCCGTGTGGGTTTCCTCCCACAGTCCAAAAACATGGCTCAAGTCAATTGAGTTCTCCAAATTGCCCCATATAGAGTGTGTTTGTGTGAGTGAGTGTGTGCCCAGCGATGGATTGGCGTCCTTGTCCTGGGTCTATCTGCCCAGCGCCCGAGACGTTCTCCCCTGGATGGGCATGGGGAACCCCACCGTGACCCTAATAGAGGGTAAAGCGGAAGATAATGGATGGATAGTTGAGTTTTGGGTTACAACCAGCTTTAATGTAGAATCTGTATCTCATCATAACAATCAGATTTGTGTGTGTACCGTTTCGGGAGATGTCCAGCTCCACCAGCTGCATGAAGTTGGCCACCTCTGAGGGAAGTCTCTGGATCTCATTGTCACTCAGGCCGAGTTTCCTCAGGTTCAGCAACCTAAAGAACGGCTGAAGAGAAAGAACGCAGAGTTACAGAAGAGGAAGGATTACATACAGGTGGAAACATGAGCACCGGTGCAACCTGCTGGACTGACTAACCCGCTCACTCTGCATCAGTCTCATGATCTGAGGTTTTAAATGACTTACAATAATAAAACCAATTACATCACCCGAGACGGACAGTGATATCATCATCATCATCATCTTCATCTTCAACTTAATTCTCTACTAGGATCACAGGGGGGGTCCATGTCCATATGGGGAGAACTTTCTGGCAGACACAACGAGTACAGGGTAACTAAATAAAATCAATAACTTTAGGAACGGTGGCACGGTGGTTCAGTGGTTAGCATGTTCTCCTCTCAGCACTAGGGATTCCCAGTTCGAATCCCCATCTGGGTGGAGTTTCCATGTTCTCCCCGTGTCCGCATGGGTTTCCTCCGGGTTCTCCGGTTTCCTCCCACAGTCCAAAAACATGGATGAAGTTAATTGAGTTCTCCAAATTGCCCCATATAGAGTGTGTCTGTGTGAGTGAGTGTGTGCCCAGCGATGGATTGGCGCCCTGTCCTGGGTGTATCTGCCCAGCGCCCGAAACGTTCTCCCCTGGATGGGCATGGGGAACCCCATCGCGACCCTAATAGAGGATAAAGCGGAAGATGATGGATGAATGAATGAATGAATAATAACCTTAGGAACAGTGGCACGGTGGCTTAGTGGTTGGCATGTTCTCCTCTCAGCACTAGGGATTCCCGGTTCGAATCCCCATCTGGGTGGAGTTTCCATGTTCTCCCCGCGTCCGTGTGGGTTTCCTCCGGGTTCTCCAGTTTCCTCCCACAGTCCAAAAACATGGATCAAGTCAATGGAGTTCTCCAAATTGCCCCATATAGAGTGTGTCTGTGTGAGTGAGTGTGTGCCCAGCGATGGATTGGCGCCCTGTCCTGGGTGTATCTGCCCAGCGCCCGAGACGTTCTGCCCAGCGCCCCCCGACCCTAGTAGAGGACAAAGCGGAAGATAATGGATGGATGGACTTTAGGAACCAACGTTTTTTGTTGGAGTTAATTATTAAACAGCATTTATTATTTCTTAAATAAATCATACCATCAAAATCGGTAATTTTTTAAAACACACGTCTGGCATTCGTCACTCAAGTGAATACACGTCAAAGACAGAAACGTGCAAACGGCACTAATTGGTGAGCATTAACTGGAAGTACCCAGAATGCACAGAGTGGGACGTGGACATGCCAAGCGCAGCAGCTGGAAGCTGGATTAGGTAGCGTATGCACATATGTGTTAGTGTTTCTAGGCCTCAGGCTAAATCAAGGGGCTGCTTGTTGAACAGTCACATTCAGAACATTCCAGCTGCTGGGACTCAGATCTCTCTTTAGCCGCTTGGCATCCAGGCAGACGGCGGAGCGCGGGACCCGACATCAAAGACAGAGGAGCCAGTGTGCACCGATCAGAGCCGAGTCTGGCTTCTGTGTGGAACCGATTCAGCGATCCTCAGTGTTCCTCACATCTCCCGGTACACAACGTCAGAACGTCGCCACCGACGGATCCGTCAATGCGGGAGAAATGTCCAGAGCGGAACGTTGTTCAAGTTCAAGTCATTTCTTTATAGAGCGCTTTTTACAATAGCACATCATCACAAAGCAGCTTTACAGTTTTATAAGCCTTTAAACCCCCAAAGAGCACGCTGAGGTGACAGTGGCAAGAAAAAACTCCCTGTTGTGTTGTTATTTTAAAGAAGAAACCTTGTGAGGACCAGTGGGGGACTCGTCCTCCTTGAGCGTCCATCAGCATCAACAGTGTAGGACACTAATGTATAGATTGTGTGATGATCAGGTGACACGTATTTAACAATAAAAAAAACCTATAAATTCGTTAGGATGGTTTAGTGATTAGCATGTTCTCCTCTCAGCGCTAGGGATTCCCGGTTCGAATCCCAATCTGGGTGGAGTTTCCATGTTCTCACCGTGTCCGCGTGGGTTTCCTCCGGGTTCTCCGGTTTCCTCCCACAGTCCAAAAACATGGAGCAAGGTCAATTGAGTTCTCCAAATTGCCCCATATAGAGTGTGTATGTCTGTGTGAGTTAGTGTGTGCCCAGTGATAGATTGGCGTCCTGCACTGGGTGTATCTGCCCAGCGGCAAAAACGATCTCCCCTGGATGGGCATGGGGAACCCCCCCGCGACCCTAATAGAGGATCCATTATCACAGATGTGCAGGACATCTAGCTCCAAACAAGAACCTGCACTCCGAGTGTCTTACCACCTCCTCCATTTCTCAAAGAGATTGCTCTTTGTTTTTGAAAAATACATTTGTTTGGTTTGTATCCCATAAAAGTGTATCACGACTTCATGACCATGAGGAAATGTGGGTGACGGGATTCAGAACCCCTGATTTAGAGAACACAGGAGATCAAATGATGGCTTCTACGCTGCTCGAGTTGAGCATCCATGTCTATAAAATATAACAAAAGTTCAGAACAAAAGCAGAAAGCAACATCAGAAGTGGAGACACAATGAACCGCAGTCGACCCGATGGACGAGACGGACATTACCACAACAGGAAAAGCGTCATCGGTTTGAGACACACCCGTAATGATGAAAGGTGATTTGTAAATATAAACCCAGGCTGTGATTGGTCCACAGGCTGAGCAACGACATTCATACCAAAGATTGGTATTGGTCTTTTCCACACATCAAAGGCACTGCAGAGGGCAGCATATGATCGCCCAGGCCGTGACACAGTGGACGGCGATGCAAATCATAGAACCTATGAACTCTACATAACCCCGAACTGCCCAGATGCAGTAGTGGAGGTAGAACGCATGCATACGCAGAACCCAAACCATGAACCCATTAATAAAGACCTTGAGAAAGACAAAGGAACCAAAGGAACAAGGAATCAGATCTGTACTGTAATAACCAGCCAAACATTAATAATGCTATATAACTGATGTATAGGTTGCAGCACGGTTTAACATGGCTGAGCAGCTCGAGCGCTGGAGGAGAGAGGGTGAAGTGTGTTTAAGGAAGCTCTCCAGAGAAGAGACACACACACAAACGCACACAAACACACACACAAACACACAATGAGCTCCTTTCAGTCCTGCAGTCAAGCCTGCCATCAAGTCAGGGACCCTGCACTCCAACAGCGGCTGGCCATTTTTAACAAGCACACTAGAGTGAGTTGCACCAGCGCACATCTTCATAAAATCAATGTCCATGTTCAGAGGAACAAAGATATTTACTGTCAATAACAAGCAACTGGACTTTAAGATACAGCAACCGCAGCCAGACGAGTCTGACAGACAGGTTGGGAAGTAAAGTTCAGATGTAGGACAAACAAAACTTATATATATATATATTTATATATATATATATATATATATATATAAATTAAAAAATAAAATTATATATAAAAATATATATATACACACAGGTGAGTATATATATATATATATATATATATATATATATATAGTGGTAGCTCAGTGGTTAGGGTGTTGGGCTATCAATCTGAAGGTTGGGGGTTCAAATCCCAGGTCCACTGAAGTTACCAATGTGGTCCTTAACCCTTAACCCTAATTGCTCCAGGGATGTTGTGATTAACCCTGTGCTCACCTTGTAAGTTGCTTTGGATAAAAGCGTCCAATAAATGACCAAATGTAATTATATATATATATACACACACACAAACACAGTCTAAAGGTCTTTGCGGGTGTTCGGAGTTCAATAGTTGATGAGTGTGGCACCAGGCGTCTTCAATATTGAACCTTTTTACAATATTCTAGTTTTTGGAGATACTGACTTTGGGATTTTCATTAGTTGACAGTTACAATCATCAGAATTAAAACAAAAAAAATATTTGCAAAATATCAGTCTGTGTGTACTGAATGAAAATGATGCACAAGTTTCACTTTCTGAAAGGAAGCTTTTCATTTTATTTCAATCTTATGACCAGCATCTACATAATTCTATATTCATCTCTCTCTCTATCTCTTTATATCTATGCATCTCTCTATATGTATCTCTATATATCTATGTATCTCTCTTCTATCGCTATCGCTCATATATATATATATATATATATATATATATATATATATATATATATATATATATATATATATATATATATATATATATATATATACACACACACACACACATGTTCCCCATGCCCATCAAGGGGAGAAAGTTTCGGGTGCTGGGCAGATAGACCCAGGACAGGGCGCCAATCTATCACTGGACACACACTCACTCACACAGACACACTCTATATGGGGCAATTTGGAGAACTCAATTGACTTGATCCATGTTTTTGGACTGTGGGAGGAAACCGGAGAACCCGGAGGGAACCCACACGGACACGGGGAGGACATGGAAACTCCACCCAGATCGGGATTCGAACCGGGAATCCCTAGCGCTACTTTATATTAATAAAATAATCCCTAGCACTGAGAGGCGAATGTGCTAACCACTAAGCCACCCCCATATATATACTGCATATATATACTGCATATATATATATATATATATATATATATATATATATATATATATATATATATATATATATATATATATATATATATATATATATATATATACATACATACACACACACGTATATTTAGACTATATGGTAAAAGCAGTTGAAGCAGTCGTAGGATTGTTATTAAGGAACCAGCCTTGCAACTTGAAGGTCTCCGGTTCGATTCCCCTCAACAAGGCTCCCAAACCCGATTGCTCCCCAGGTGATGTGTACAGGGCTGCCACCGCTGCGGGCACGTGTGCTCACTTCCCTCAGTGTGTGTGTGTGTGTGTGTGTGTGTGTGTGTGTGTGTGTGTGTGTGTGTGTGTGTGTGTGTGCATGTTTCACTGCACGGATTGGTTCAATGTGAAGGACAAATTCCTCAAAATGGATGACTGTTTCATGTTTGTTCTTCCAAACCCCTCAAATCCAGTGCCAGTAAGTTCAGGTGAAAGGTAATGCCGTGTTCTAGACTGTAATGAGACAGAAGGCAGAATATATCACTTTTTTATCATTCTAATCCTCTTTAAGTAAAAACATGAGTGTCATGGAGTGTTAAGTAAGGAGCCGTGGACTCCCTTATTAAAGTGGAGTGGAGTGGATTATACAGAAACTCCTCCATATTAACTTCCCACTTCCCCTCCTCGTCTCCCGACTCCCCCACATTTTTCTAAAGAGAAGGGAACAGCCTCCGCTGTCCGTCACTAAAGCCCACGAGATCCCGCCCACCTGCAGCATGAATGAGGCGCACACCATCCCATTGTCTTAGAGGGAGAATAGAGAGAACGGAGCGGGAGCCGGCCGAATAAAAGAGGTGTGAAGATGAGTGATGACAAAACCCCAACAAAACGACGGATGAAGAATGATGAAGAGTGGACAAAGGCTTGAAAAGATCAGCAGAGCGAAGGAACGGTGGAGGACGTAGAACGGGACGGGAGATAGAAACGCAGTGAGAACAGTGAACAATGTACGTAGAAAAAGGGGAAGCACTTCAAAATGTGATGTCATAGACAGTAGGGGCAACTGTAAGAGGTAGTTATCTGTGATTCGCAAAAGACTTTCAGAACCATCAGCATCGGAATATTTTATTAATATAAAGCAGCGCTAGGGATTCCCGGTTCGAATCGCAATCTGGGTGGAGTTTCCATGTTCTCCCCGTGTCGGCGTGGGTTTTCTCCGGGTTCTCCGGTTTCCTCCCACAGTCCAAAAACATGGATCAAGTCAATTGAGTTCTCCAAATTGCCCCATATAGAGTGTGTCTGTGTGAGTGAGTGTGTGCCCAGCGATGGGTTGGAGCCCTGTCCTGGGTGTATCTGCCCAGCGCCCGAAACGTTCTCCCCTGGATGGGCATGGGGAACCCCCCCCCCCCCCCACAACCCTAGTAGAGGGTAAAGCGGAAGGTAATGGATGGATGAATCGCCAGGGGGGATTTTGCCTCTGAGATCCTTTCACCTTGATTTCATTACAGTAAATATTCATTCATCCATTATTTTCTGCTTTATCCTCCACGAGGGCCGGGGTGGGGTTGGGGGGGGGGAAGGGGGTTCCCCATGCCCACCCAGAGGAGAACGTTTCAGGCGCTGGGCAGATACACCCAGGACAGGGCTCCAACCCATCGCTGGGCACACACTCACTCACACAAACACACTCTATATGGGGCAATTTGGAGAACTCAATTGACTTGATCCATGTTTTTGGACTGTGGGAGGAAACCGGAGAACCCGGAGGAAACCCACGCAGACACCCAGGACAGGGCGCCAATCTATCACTGGGCACACACTCACTCACACAGACACACTCAATTTGGAGAACTCAATTGACTCGATCCATGTTTTTGGACTGTGGGAGGAAACCGGAGAACCCGGCGGAAACCCACGTGGACACGGTGAGAACATGGAAACTCCACCCAGATTGGGATTCGAACCTGGATCTGCAGCACCAAGAGGTGAACGTGTTAACCATCAAGTCAACGTGCCGTCCTCCAGTAAATATGGCTTCCTTTGGTCCCTTTTCAGTATATGAGACATGAGAACCAGAAGAACAGCTCAAGCTGTGTTTACAAAGCATTCGACCATGTGACCATGTTTAAAGCAGGTCCTGGTTGGTGACAAATATTGATTTTACACCAGGTCCACGTTAACTAAACAGCATCGAGATGAATGTAAAACCCTAAAAATACACAGAGGACAAAGTGTAATGGGAAACCTGAGGCGATCCCATCAGGTCGGCGCTGAGGAACTAATTCCAGCACAAACGTGTGGCTGTGGGGTTTAATCTGGTTCTAGTGGAACGGTGGGACTTGAGTAAACACACAGTTTGATCGTATAAAGATTACCAACGCTGGGCGGGAAGAGCGGAACGAAGACGAGATAGTGCGATGGGTCGTGAAATGACTTAATGATCTGATCTGAACACAAACAGGACGTGAAGAACCACAAAGACCTTTCAAAAGAAGCAGCGAGCTGGAAGCCAGCCAGCCGAGATGCGATTGTTAGGAGACAAGGTTCCGTTTCTGTAGGAAATGCCGTTCAGTCCGCTCACATGTTACATCATTAAATAAGAGCCACACGAAGAACATTAAGGGAGCGGGAACGATTAAATACCAAAAATTAGACATAACGTAGTAAAAAACAGATTTATCTTACTGAATCCAGTGGGGGATTCCCAATCCCAATCTGGTGGAGTTTCCATGTTCTCCCCGTGTCCGCGTGGGTTTCCTCCGGGTTCTCCGGTTTCCTCCCACAGTCCAAAAACATGGATCCAGGTCAATTGAGTTCTCCAAATTGCCTCATATAGAGTGTGTCTGTGTGAGTGAGTGAGTGAGTGTGTGCCCAGCGATAGATTGGCGCCCTGTCCTAGGTCTATCTGCCCAGCGCCCGAAACGTTCTCCCTGGATGGGCATGGGGAACCCCACCGCGACCCTAATAGAGGATAAAGTGGAAGATAATGGATGGAATGGAATCCAGTGGGGGATTCCGGGTTTGAATCCCAATCTAGGTGGAGTTTCCATGTTCTCGCCGTGTCTGCGTGGGTTTCCTCCGGGTTCTCCGGTTTCCTCCCACAGTCCAAAAACATGGATCCAGGTCAATTGAGTTCTCCAAATTGCCCCATATAGAGTGTGTGTGTGTGTGTGTGTGAGTGAGTGAGTGTGTGCCCAGTGATAGATTGGCGCCCTGTCCTGGGTGTATCTGCCCAGCGCCCAAAACGTTCTCCCCTGGATGGGCATGGGGAACCCCCAACGACCCTAATAGAGGATAAAGCGGAAGATAATGGATGGAATGGAATCCAGTGGGGGATTCCGGGTTTGAATCCCAATCTGGGTGGAGTTTCCATGTTCTCCCCGTGTTTGCGTGGGTTTCCTCCCACAGTCCAAAAACATTGATCAAGTCAATTGAGTTCTCCAAATTGCCCCATATAGAGTGTGTCTGTGTGAGTGAGTGAGTGTGTGCCCAGCAATAGGTTGGCGTCCTGTCCTGGGTGTATCTGCCCAGCGCCCGAGACGTTCTCCCCTGGATGGGCATGTGGTACACCCCCCCCCCCCGACCCGCAACCCTAGTAGAGGACAAAGCGGAAGATGGAATGGAATCCAGGTCCGAATCCCAATCTGGGTGGAGTTTCCATGTTCTCCCCGTGTCCGTGTGGGTTTCCTCCGGGTTCTCCGGTTTCCTCCCACAGTCCAAAAACATGGATCCATGTCAATTGAGTTCTCCAAATTGCCCCATATAGAGTGTGTGTGTGTGTGTGTGTGTGTGTGAGTGAGTGAGTGTGTGCCCAGCGATAGATTGGCGCTCTGTCCTGGGAGTATCTGCCCAGCGCCCGAGACGTTCTCCCCTGGATGGGCATGTGGTACACCCCCCCCCCCCGACCCGCAACCCTAGTAGAGGACAAAGCGGAAGATGGAATGGAATCCAGGTCCGAATCCCAATCTGGGTGGAGTTTCCATGTTCTCCCCGTGTCCGTGTGGGTTTCCTCCGGGTTCTCCGGTTTCCTCCCACAGTCCAAAAACATGGATCCATGTCAATTGAGTTCTCCAAATTGCCCCATATAGAGTGTGTGTGTGTGTGTGTGTGTGTGAGTGAGTGAGTGTGTGCCCAGCGATAGATTGGCGCTCTGTCCTGGGAGTATCTGCCCAGCGCCCGAGACGTTCTCCCCTGGATGGGCATGTGGTACACCCCCCCCCCCCCGACCCGCAACCCTAGTAGAGGACAAAGCGGAAGATGGAATGGAATCCAGGTCCGAATCCCAATCTGGGTGGAGTTTCCATGTTCTCCCCGTGTCCGTGTGGGTTTCCTCCGGGTTCTCCGGTTTCCTCCCACAGTCCAAAAACATGGATCCATGTCAATTGAGTTCTCCAAATTGCCCCATATAGAGTGTGTGTGTGTGTGTGTGTGTGTGTGAGTGAGTGAGTGTGTGCCCAGCGATAGATTGGCGCTCTGTCCTGGGAGTATCTGCCCAGCGCCCGAGACGTTCTCCCCTGGATGGGCATGTGGTACACCCCCCCCCCCCCCCCCGACCCGCAACCCTAGTAGAGGACAAAGCGGAAGATGGAATGGAATCCAGGTCCGAATCCCAATCTGGGTGGAGTTTCCATGTTCTCCCCGTGTCCGTGTGGGTTTCCTCCGGGTTCTCCGGTTTCCTCCCACAGTCCAAAAACATGGATCCATGTCAATTGAGTTCTCCAAATTGCCCCATATAGAGTGTGTGTGTGTGTGTGTGTGAGTGAGTGAGTGTGTGCCCAGCGATAGATTGGCGCTCTGTCCTGGGAGTATCTGCCCAGCGCCTGAAACGTTCTCCCCTGGATGGGCATGTGGTATTTTCTGTTTTTTTCTGTTCAGCAGTGAAACTAATGTGTAAAAACTACATCAGCACTGTTACGTCTGATCCACTTATATACCAACACCACCTGTACCTCACCATCACCGTCCACTGTGGTGGTTCTTCAGCAGTCGGAGAGAACCGAGTTGAGGAGCCTTACAAATAATGCAGCAAAACCAATGGACTACAAAGTGTAGTTATAGCCATCTATAAAGTGCATCCACAGTATGGACAGTATCTGGTAAGTGGAACCAATTAAAATGGACCAATTAAAATTAAAAAAGAGGTAACGCTAACAAAGATCTCACAACCGTTTAAAATATTTAATACCGGTCCTTTGAATTTAGAAACAATGTTAAGCGCTCTTAAAATAGAACCATTAGCAGCATTTAAAATGCAATAAGTTGTGATTTACAGGATCGACAAGTTCCGGAAAGTATGTTCTAAAAACAACAATCGATTTAAAACCCGTTTAATAACTAACAACATAACATAACTCGTTCTAGAGCTGTCCCGGTTCTACCTGCGTGCTCAGAGGACAATTTTTTCCAACGACACAACATTCTCACTCGTTCTAGATCTGTCCCGGTTCTACCTGCGTGCTCAGAGGACAATTTTTTCCAACGACACAATGTTCTCACTCATTCTAGATCTGTCCCGGTTCTACCTGCGTGTTCAGAGGACAATTTTTTCCAACGACACAACGTTCTCACTCGTTCTAGATCTGTCCCGGTTCTACCTGCGTGCTCAGAGGACAATTTTTTCCAACGACACAACGTTCTCGCTCGTTCTAGATCTGTCCCGGTTCTACCTGCGTCCTCAGAGGACTAGTTCTACCTGCGTGCTTAGAGGACAATTTTTTACAACGACACAATGTTCTCACTCATTCTAGATCTGTCCCGGTTCTAACTGCGTGCTCAGAGGACAATTTTTTCCAACGACACAATGTTCTCACTCGTTCTAGATCTGTCCCGGTTCAACCTGCGTGCTCAGAGGACAATTTTTTCCAACGACACAATGTTCTCACTCATTCAAGATCTGTCCCGGTTCTATCTGCGTGCTCAGAGGACAATTTTTTCCGACGACACAATGTTCTCACTCATTCAAGATCTGTCCCGGTTCTACCTGCGTGCTCAGAGGACAATTATTTCCAATGACACAACGTTCTCACTCGTTCTAGATCTGTCCCGGTTCTACCTGCGTGCTCAGAGGACAATTTTTTCCAATGACACAATGTTCTCACTCGTTCTAGATCTGTCCCGGTTCTACCTGCGTGCTCAGAGGACAATTTTTTCCAACGACACAATGTTCTCACTCATTCAAGATCTGTCCCGGTTCTATCTGCGTGCTCAGAGGACAATTTTTTCCGACGACACAATGTTCTCACTCATTCAAGATCTGTCCCGGTTCTACCTGCGTGCTCAGAGGACAATTTTTTCCAACGACACAATTTTCTCACTCGTTCTAGATCTGTCCCGGTTCTACCTGCATGCTCAGAGGACAATTTTTTCCAACGACACAAAGTTCTCACTCATTTGCAAAACACAAAGATTTTCCTCTGTCTCCAGGGAATGTAAAATCCCAGGGCTTCCCAGGGGACGCTGAGAACCGATATAAGTTTCCGTCTCGGGCCGAGATTATGGGATGTAAAGGTGATATTTTATACCCCATTTTTTCCACATGGTGATATGGTTCATAGCAACGGCCTGTAGACTTCCTGCTGATTGGTGACTGTTGGAACCTTCAGGACATGTAGTTATAATCGTTCTGTGTGCTAAAGTCATCGCTGTTCTCTAAACACGATCTCTATTTTTGCAAACTAAAGGTTTTAACATCGTTCTAGTGGGGCGTCACGGTGGCTTAGTGGTTAGCATGTTCCCCTCTCAGCACTAGGGATTCCCAGTTAGAATCCCAATCTGGGTGGAGTTTCCATGTTTTCTCCGTGTCTGCGTGGGTTTCCTCCGGGTTCTCCGGATTCGTCCCACAGTCCCAAAACATGGATCAAGGTCAATTGAGTTCTCCAAATTGCCCCATATAGAGTGTGTCTGTGTGAGTGAGTGAGGGTGTGCCCAGCGATAGATTGGTGCCCTGTCCTGTGTGTATCTGCCCAGCGCCCGAAACGTTCTCCCCTGGACGGGCATGTAGAACCCCTAGTAGAAGATTGTTCTGGATGGATTGTTCTAGTGGCATGGTGTAATGCCTACAAACAATCTTTACATTTTGATTACTATATCCATCCATTCATTCATTATCTTCCGCTTCATCCTATAGCAGGGTCGTGGGGGGGGTTCCCCATGCCCATCCAGGGGAGAACGTTTCGGGCGCTGGGCAGATACACCCAGGACAGGACACCAATCTATCACTGAGCACACACTCACTCACACAGACACACTCTATAAGGGGCAATTTGGAGAACTCAATTGACTTGATCCATGTTTTTGGACTGTGGGAGGAAACCGGAGAACCCGGAGGAAACCCATGCGGACACGGGGAGACCATGGAAACTCCACCCAGATGGGAATTCGAACAGGGAATCCCTAGTGCTGAGAGGAGAACATGCTAACCACTAAGCCATTGATTAATATAGATTACATTTTTTTAAATAACGTGTTTATACACTGTAGGGCGGCACGGTGGCTTAGTGGTTAGCACGTTCGCCTCTCAGCGCTAGGGATTCCCGGTTCGAATCCCCATCTGGGTGGAGTTTCCATGTTCTCCCCGTGTCCACGTGGGTTTCCTCCGGGTTCTCCGGTTTCCTCCCACAGTCCAAAAACATGGATCAAGTCAATTGAGATCTCTAAATTCCCCCATATAGAGTGTGTCTGTGTGAGTGAGTGTGTGCCCAGCGATAGATTGGCGACCTGTCCTGGGTGTATCTGCCCAGCGCCCGAAATGTTCTCCCCTGGATGGGCATGGGGAACCGCCCCGTGACCCTAATAGAGGATAAAGCGGGAGATAATGAATGAATGTTTATACACTGTTCTCTCAGACTGTCTGTAGACTGATGGTTGATGGTTGGGGTCAGAGAACCGTGTTACAAATAATACATCACATCAGGAATGATCGTCCCACATTTGGGACAGTGTGGGACATACTCTGTGTGAAGACTCTGGATGTGAACCTGGAGCCTTTAGGTGGCACACAATGACGCTCATATATCCAAAATAATAACGAGACGAATCACGTCATTACATCTGTACCTGAGAGTATTCCTGTGTCTACAGAGGTGTGAAACCCGCCGAAACCGAAGAACCTCTGTAATTCTGTAATTTAGCTTTATGTTCACACCATCCTGTTAACACACGCTGCATTTACTTTCTAAAACGTCGAGAGGAACAAAGTCCCCGCGGTCCGGACAGGTTCCACCTGTTTCAGGAGCTTTAGTGTCTCGCTGGTGGCAGAACGTGGACACACCCATCGAATGAAAAGCTCATGCAAAGTACCGCAGAACAAGTTCCAGTTCACGCGTCCACATACTTCTCCAAATCCTCCGACACACACAAGCACCGACGACCTTTTCTAAAAGGCTCCGGATTCAGAGTGGGTACCATTTAACCTTCGAGTGCAGAAGGACAGCGTTCTAAAAAGCCCCAAAACAGCCGCTGAGTACAAAGGGACATCCATTCTTATATGGCTTCCACATATTTAAATTGAAAATTTGGTTATTTATTGGGGCGGCACGGTGGCTTAGTGGTTAGCACATTCGCCTCTCAGCGCTAGGGATTCCCGGTTCGAATCCCCATCTGGGTGGAGTTTCCATGTTCTCCCCGTGTCTGCGTGGGTTTCCTCCGGGTTCTCCGGTTTCCTCCCACAGTCCAAAAACATGGATCAAGTCAATTGATTTCTCAAAATTGCCCCATATAGAGTGTCTGTGTGAGTGAGTGTGTGCCCTGCGATGGATTGGCGCCCTGTCCTGGGTCTATCTGCCCGGTGCCCGAGACGTTCTCCCCTGGATGGGCATAAGGAACCCCACCGCGACCCTAATAGAGGATAAAGCGGGAGATAATGAATGAATGGTCATTTATTGGACGCTTTTATCCAAAGCGACTCACAAGGTGAGCACAGGGTTCATCACAACATCCCTGGAGCAATGAGGGTTAAGGGTCTTGCTCAAGGACCCACATTGGTAACTTTAGTGGACCTGGGATTTGAACCCCCAACCTTCAGATTGATAGCCCAACACCCTAACAACTGAGCTACCACGCCCCATATAAACATATAAACCACAGAACACCAAACTGTACGCAAGAGAACCTCCATCAGTGCTGACCGCCTCAAAACCCCACAGATTCCATCCATCCATCATCTTCCGTTTGTCCGAGGTTCGGGTCGTGGGGGCAGCAACCGAAGTAGGGAGACCCAGACCTCCCTCGCCCCAGCCACCTCCACTGGGGGAACCCTGAGGCGTTTCCAGACCAGCTGAGAGATATAATCCCTCCAGCGTGTCCCCGGCGTGTCCCCTTGGTCTCCTCCCAGCTGGACTTGCCTGGAACACCTCCCTAGGAAGGCGCCCAGTAGGCATCATTACCAGATGCCCCAACCACCTCAACTGGTTCCTTTGGATGCGGAGGTCTCCGAGTCTCTCCCGGATGACCGAGCTTCTCACCCCACAGATTAAAGGCATATTTCCGCCTGTAGTTAGGATCAGTTAGCCAGCTATAGTTCTTTTTCTACAGGCACCAACATAAATCACAACAAATCACGAGACCCGTCATGTGGAACAGAAGGCGTGTCCACAGAGCGTGATGCAAAATGTTTTTACACCATTTTTTCACCTCCATTTCTTTAGCTTGGCGCAAAACAAGGTACATTTGATGGTTGGGGCTGATTACATTCCTTCCATGAACAAACTGCCCCACGGTTCATTTATAACCCCACAGACACCACCACCTCAAACATGTGCTGTAATTACTGGACTACAGTCAGGGGCAAAAAGGCCTGTGGTTAGGGAATCAGCCTTGAGATCTGAAAGTCACCGGTCCGATTCCAGGTTCCACCAAGTACCATGTGCTCCTGAGCAAGAGACCCCAATTGTTTCCTGGGCGACATGTACAGGACTGTCCACCGCTCCAGACATGTGTGTTTTAATGTGGAGGCAAAACAGATCACTTTATCACTTTCAGAAGATCCAGCGTTTGAGTTAACCGGACTGAAGAGTGCTGCTGTGCCAACGCCCTCAGAGCGCTGTGAAATTTCCCTGGAGTCTTGTTTGGTAAACATCAGATAAGCAGAAGGCCAATACAGGGTCATGAGAGTCAGGACTCCTGTAAACTAAACAGAATGCAGGCTGTGCACTTAAAGTGGGCGATACTGTGAGTTACAATCAGCAACACAACAACAGTGTAACACAACAACGCATCAAACTTTATAAATAATGACTATATGTACTCATGTCTATATATATATATATATATATATATATATATATATATATATATACATACACACACACCTCTCTCGCTCTCTCTCTCTCTCTATATATATATATATATATATGTATGTGTGTGTGAATCTATCTATAGCTATCTTTTAATATCTATCTATATAACCATACATACATACATACATACATACACACACAGACATATACATATATATTCTCCCTTGTCCGCGTGGGTTTCCCCCGGTTTCCTCCCATAGTCCAAAAGCATGGATCAAGTCAATTGAGTTCTCCAAATTGCCCAATATAGAGTGTGTCTGTGTGCCCAGCGATAGATTGGCGCCCTGTCCTGGGTCTATCTGCCCAGCGCCCGAAACGTTATATATATATATATATATATATATATATATATATATATATATATATATATATATATATATATATATATATATATAAATGAAATATAGGATAAAGCGGAAGATAATGGATGGATGGATATATATACACACACACATATATATACATACATACATATATATATATATACACACATACATATACACACACACACTATATATATATATATATATATATATATATATATATATATATATATATATATATATATATATATATATATTACTTACACACACATACATATACATACATACACACACACACACAAACACATATATATATACATACATACATACATACATACACACACACACACACACACACATATACATATATATGTTTGTGAATATCCAGTAAACTAAATTAATGCACACTGTGAGGACAGTTTGAGAAAGGCTCTAACTCTAGTCCATAAATGGGGTCTGAGCTGATGTAATCTAGTGGAAGAACTTGACTTGCTTCACACGGAATCCTGACTACAACCTTAATAAGCTTCAAAATAATTGGGATAAACTGTAGAAACTGCAGGCCGGTGCGTTTCACCCCTCATCGGTGTCGGACCTCACAGCAGTCTCTGTCCAGATCCAATCCAAACTGCTGATAAAGCATTCCCTGACGTCTGGAGGCTGGAAGAGCCTCGACAATTTAATCACCTTCGACTGAGATGTCTTAAAATCTCCCGTTACGTCCCGTGTCCCTGTACAATTCAGAGAGCATTTGAGAATTCAGATCCGCTTAATTACATCTGAACTGACACAAAAGTAGGACACGGACGGTTTCATTACAGCCTTAAGTAGAGTAGCACATTCAGCACAGCTAACACACACGCCGAGGGGGGGGGGGGGGGGGGGTTCCCGTGGTGATGGGTTCAGATTAGAAACGAGGCGCTACAGATTATGATGGAATTACTGTCTAAGAAACGCAACAACAACCAATAACTTAACCAAAAAAGTGCCAGAAATCACAGGAACAAGGCAGTTTCTTATTTGTTATTTATTTAATGTAAAATCAAAACATTATATATATATATATATGGGGCGGGACGGTGGCTTAGTGGTTAGCATGTTCTCCTCTCAGCACTAGGGGTTCGAATCGCCATCCATGTTCTCCCCGTGTCCACGTGGGTTTCCTCCGGGTTCTCCGGTTTCCTCCCACAGTCCAAAAACATGGATCAATTCAATTGAGTTCTACAAATTGCCCCATATAGAGTGTGTCTGTGTGAGTGAGTGTGTGCCCAGTGATGGATTGGCGCCCTGTCCTGGGTCTATCTGCCCAGCACCCAAAACGTTCTCCCCTGGATGGGCATGGGGAACCCCCCCCCCGCGACCCTAATAGAGGATAAAGCGGGAAATAATGAATGAATGTATGAGTATATATATATATATATATATATATATATATATATATATATATATATATATAATATAAAATATAAACACAAAATATTTAAATCTGCGGCACGGTGGCTTAGTGTTTAGCATGTTCTCCTCTCAGCTCCAGGGATTCCCAGTTCGAATCCCCATCTGGATGGATATTCCATGTTCTTCCCATGTCCACGTTGGTTTCCTCCGGGTTCTCCGGTTTCCTCCCACAGTCCAAAAAACATGGATCAAGTCAATTGAGTTCTCCAATTGCCCCATATAGAGTGTGTTTGTGTCTGTGTGAGTGAGTGTGTTGTCGCCCCCCCCCCCCCCCACAGCCCTAGTAGAGGATAAAGCCGAAGATAATGGATGAATTTATAATCACGATTAATTGCCAAAACGATAAATCGGCTCATCCCTAGTTCAGATAACAGAAAATAATTAGGTTCCGACCCGCAGCCCAAAAAATGTGTGGAGCGTGTACAGTTGAAGGTATGCGTGTGTGAACCGGCACATGTGAGACCTCTGGAATTTGAGCGGCGCAACGAGGGCAGGCTCCTGGAGATTCCGCTCATGCCTGCATTTCCTCTCGTCGCAAACCTCACACAGCGAGGAGTCCAGAAAATTCCAGAGCCAACGACACAGCCGCGCCGGGAAACGGGCTACAGCTCTGCCCTGATCAAAAACAAGCGGCCCGTTACCGAAGTCTTTAACTGTTCGAAATGAGGTTTTGGTGACGTGTGCAACTCAAACAAAGACAATCTTTACAACTTCCACAGACCCAACATTCACCTGGGGAACCTCGTCACCGCTGAGCCACACTATTTGGAGAAGTATTTGCTTTGGTGCTTAAAGTCTGACAGCTGCCCTGAATTCCATTCAGTCTGTAATCCACAGCAGCACACTCAGTGTTTTGTAGGTGAGTATTAATAAGGTAGAATAAACAGTACAGGGGCGGCACGGTGTCTTAGTGGTTAGCACGTTGGCCTTTCAGCACTAGGGATTCCCGGTTCGAATCCCCATCTGGGTGGAGGTTCCATGTTCTCCCCGTGTCCGTGTGGGTTTCCTCCGGGTTCTCCGGTTTCCTCCCACAGTCCAAAAACATGGATCAAGTCAATTGAGTTCTCCAAATTGCCCCATATAGAGTGTGTCTGTGTGAGTGAGTGTGTGCCCAGCGATAGATTGGTGTCCTGTCCTTGGTGTATCTGCCCAGCGCCCGAAACGTTCTCCCCTGGATGGGCATGGGGAACCCCCTCGTGACCCTAGTAGAGGGTTCTCCGGTTTACATTCAATTCCATTTGGTCATTTATTGGACACTTTTATCCAAAGCGACTTACAAGGTAAACACAGGGGCAATGAGGGTTAAGGGTATTGCTCAAGGACCCACATTGGTAACTTCAGTGGACCTGGGATTTGAACCCACAACCTTCAGATTAATAGCCCAACACCCTGACCACTGAACTACCACGCTTGGTTTCCTCCCACAGTCCAAAAACATGGATCAAGTCAATTGAGTTCTCCAAATTGCCCCATATAAAGTGTGTTTGTGTGAGTGAGTGTGTGCCCAGTGATTGGATTGGCGACCTGTCCTGGGTGTATCTAAAGCGCCCGAAACGTTCTCCCCTGGATGGGCATGGGGAACCCCCCGTGACCCTAATAGAGGATAAAACGGAAGATAATGTATGAATCAATGAATTAATATAAAATATAAAATAAATATTATATAGCCCAGCAACAGATTGGCACCCTGTCCTGGGTATATCTGCCTGAAACTTTTTCCCCTGCCCCCTGAATGGGCATGGGGAACCACCCCCACCCGCCCCCCGCGACCCTGATATAGGATAAAGCGGAAGATAATGAATGAATAAACAGTACAGGGGAGTAAAAAAAGGAACCGAAAGCAAACAGATCTGAGACGAGTGAGGAGACGCACTGTGACCGAGCAGGGCTGCGTTTTCACGGTTACTCGTACACGGCGGCGCGAGGCACGGCGCAGTGCACAGAGAGGCTCTCCAAAACAGAAATACCACATTCCACAGTTCACTCCATTATTCTCACTTCCTCCCTGCCACTGCGCTCCCAGCACAGAGGAATCAACAAGACAAACACACACGTCAACAAATGTCAGCGCGGCCCGAGTTCAGCGCACATAATGACAAACAAAAGACATTCTGGCTTTTCCTGTAACGTCTAAACCAGGACAAGGGAGGGGAAACGGACATGCAGTGCCAGTCGAAAGTTTGCACACACCTCCTTTTTTGCTCCATATTCTGTAAAGATGGACTTTGTGGTTCTACAATTCCATTCTGTAGTCCATCTGTTTGTGTTCTACAGGGCATACTGTGTATGTCCCCTTTACTCTGTTCTAATGGTCAGAACCCCAATAGTACCACCACATAGCAGGGGTTATTTGGTTGGTGTATTATTCCTATCCCAGCAGTGTCACTGAGGTGTTTAAATGAAACTACAGCAGCACTGCTGCACTAAAACCCCCTCACTGCATCAGTGCCACTGCAGAACTGACCATAAACAATCCACCACCCAAATGATACCTGTTCTGTGATTCTCCTGACCAACAGAGAACAGAGAACCACAGTGTATATAGTATAGAATTCCATTCTGTAGTCCATCTGTTTGTGTTCTACAGGACATACTGTGTACGTCCCCATTACTCTGTTCTAATGGTCAGGACCCCAATAGAATCACCACAGAGCAGGGATTATATGGTTGGTGCATTATTCCTATCCCGGCAGTGTCTACTTTACATCATGACCTACAATGCTATGCTCACAGACTTATCTGTCTTGCTCTCTGTAGCTGTCTAACTGAACTGTGGAGCTTTGTTAAGCTATTCGTAAAATACTATACAAAAGACACACGTCCTTTTTGCTCTATATTCTGTAAAGCTGGACTTTGTGGTTCTACAGTTACACACTGTAGTCCATCTGTTTGTGTTCTAGAGGACATACTGTGGACGTCCCCTTTACTCTGTTCTAATGGTCAGAACCCCAATAGAATCACCACAGAGCAGGGATTATATGATTGGTGCATTATTCCTATCCCAGCAGTGTCACTGAGGTGTTTAAATGAAACTACAGCAGCACTGTAATCTAATCTCTT
Source organism: Corydoras sp. C115 (assembly GCA_019802505.1). Classification (NCBI taxonomy): domain Eukaryota; kingdom Metazoa; phylum Chordata; class Actinopteri; order Siluriformes; family Callichthyidae; genus Corydoras; species Corydoras sp. C115. The sequence goes on from JAFMOC010000014.1 coordinate 4,763,590, forward strand.
GTAATATAGAGATAAAACCAGCAGTTATTCATTAAAAATAGGAAACAAAGTCAGAAACAAACTAATAAAATCCCGTCCATCAACAGAGATACGATTCAGCACGTCACCTCAGTGACATCGGTTCTCAAACAGCACGTCTACAATTTTCAAACAAGCAAAATATCTTTTTTTTTGTTGAAAACCACCCCTATACCATGTTAAATGACTTCATCCATCCATTATCTTCCGCTTTATCCTATATTGGGGTCGCGGGGGGGGGGGGGGGGGGTTCCCCATGCCCATCCAGGGGAGAACGTTTCAGGCGCTGGGCAGATACACCTAGGACAGGGTGCCAATCTATCGCTGGGCACACACTCACTCACAAACACACTCTATATGGGGCAATTTGGAGACTTGAATTGACGTGATCCAAGTTTTTGGACTGTGGGAAAAAAACGAAGAACCTGGAGGAAACCCACGCAGACACGGGGAGAACATGGAAACTCCAGCCAGATTAGGATTTGAACCAGGAATCCCTAGCGCTGAGAGGAGAACATGCTAAAGCACTAAGCCCAAAACGAGCATTTATTCATTAAAAATAGGAAACAAACTTTATCCTATATTAGGGTCGCGGGGTGGGGTTCCCCACACCCATCCAGTGGAGAACGTCTCAGGTGTCTATCCATCCATCTATCCATCCATCCATTATCTTCCGCTTTATCCTCTATTAGGGTCGCGGGGGGGTTCCCCATGCCCATCCAGGGGAGAACATTTCGGGCGCTGGGCAGATACACCCAGGACAGGACGCCAATCTATCACTGGGCACACACTCACTCACACAGACACACTCTATATGGGGCAATTTGGAGAACTCAATTGACTTGATCCATGTTTTTGGACTGTGGGAGGAAACCGGAGAACCCGGAGGAAACCCACACGGACACGGGGAGAACATGGAAACTCCACCCAGATGGGGATTCGAACCGGGAATCCCTAGTCCTGAGAGCAGAACATGCTAAACCACTAAGCCATCTGCCTTTTTTCCTAAATTAATTCTGCATGTGAAGTATAAAATTAAAATAGTAGGAAATGGGTATTCTATCTATAGCAAACTAATTTAATGAATTACCACTAATTAGTTACATTTGCATTTACATTTGGTCATTTATTGGACGCTTTTATCCAAAGCGACTTTGGATTGGAACGTGAGCACAGGGTTTATCACAACATCCCTGGAGCAATGAGGGTAAAGGGTCTTGCTCAAGGACCCACATTGGTAACTTTGCTGGACCTGGGATTTGAACCCCCAACCTTCAGATTGAGAGCCCAACATCCTGACCACTGAGCTACCGCTCACATTAATTAATTAATTGGTCTTTTTTTTTATTGATTCATATGTTGTGATCAATGATCAATGTGCAATGTTTCAGCTTAATTGGATAACGGGAAGTGGGTGAAATAGCATTTGCAGTATTTTTACCCCACACACAGAGGAAGCTAATATGGGGGGGGGTAATAACAAGCGAGTCTTAGGCTTGTGGTTAAGGAATCAACCTTATGGAGGTCAAATTCCTTTGTGTGTGAACACAAAATCGATCACTTCATTCCACAATAACCTAAATCTGTCCAGTTCTGAAGATAAAACAAACGCCGATTCGGCAGATAATGAGTAACTTTGTGTTGAGGCCGCTGCTGTGGGTAAATGTAGATCTTTAAAAGGTTTCCTGGAGCTCGGCCTGGTTGGGACTGTGGTGGTGAGTCAGTGTGCACGGTGACTGACCGTGGCAGAGCCATGGCAACATGAACAACCACATGACAGAAGGTGGGGTTTTGCCATTGCATGATATTTTAGATTTAGGAAATGTCCCCACCAGTGGCGACAACAAGAACCCTAAATTTAGAAAATTAGCCGTTTAGCTGTCATATCCGTTAACTAACGGCTTCTATGTAAACGTCTAAATGTACAGAGCTGCCGCCAAGATCCAGCTTTCATTTGGAGAAAAGTGTGAGTTCGACCAATCACAGCACAGTTAACTTTAATGCAGTACTTCTCAATTAGTGGGCAGTGCGGTGCATGGGGGGGGGGGGCGCATAACAAGAAATCACAGAGCAAGTGATATTAAGTGTACTGAACAAACCCTCAAGAGACAACATGGACAAATATTTAACAGGGACGAGGAGAGAGACGAAGACAATGAGAGCAACAAAAGTCAACCGAAAATTAAATGTGGAAGCATATGTAATGCCTGGCTTCACTGTAACTGTAACTTCACTGTAACTAAAGGTAGGAGACGAAGAAAGACCGGTGTGTCTTCTGTGTCTTTAAATGTTGGCAGCGGACAGCGTGAAGCCAAATAAATGAAGGCGTCTCTTAAAGACATTAAACCCCGATCACACTGATAACCGCTTGAGTTTTTAAATCGTAAACGTGACGAGTATAACCAGCGATCATAACGCTTTATGAAAATTACTTCAGAAAAGCTGAGCTGCAAAACGGACGCGTTGGAGACATTAGTTCTGATTCTGATTTGATTAGTTCTTCACTGTAACTGTAACTTCACTGTAACTAAAGGTGGAGACGAAGAAAGACCGGTGTGTCTTCTGTGTCTTTAAATGTTGGCAGCAGACAGCGTGAAGCCAAATAAATGAAGACGTCTCTTAGAGACATTAAACCCCGATCACACCGAAAACCGCTTGAGTTTTTAATCGTAAACGTGACGAGTATAACCAGCGATCATAACGCTTTATGAAAACTACTTCAGAAAAGCTGTGCTGCAAAACGGGAGTGTTGGAGACATTAGATCTGACTTCCTTATTTTGAGAAAATAAAAAAAATAAAAAATAATAGTAATAAAAAATAAAACAGCACAAATTGTTGTATTCATTTTTGTTTTGTAGGTTAAAGTCTTAATAAATTGAGCTCCTGAATGAATGTTGCTGATGAATTTGAATTCATTATTATTTATTGATTTTATTTCATTTCATTTTTCAGTAAGTGCCTGTAGTAAGGTGGTTTAGTGGTTAGCATGTTCTCCTCTCAGCACTAGGGATTCAGGTTCAAATCCCCATCTGGGTGGAGTTTCCATGTTCTCCCCATGTCCACGTGGGTTTCCTCCAGGTTCTCAGGTTTCCTCCCACAGACCAAAAACATGGATCAATTCAATTGAGTTCTCCAAATTGCCCCATATAGAGTGTGTCTGTCTGTGTGAGTGAGTGCCCAACGATAGATTGGTGTCCTGTCCTGGGTGTATCTGCCCAGCACCCGAGATGTTGTTTCTGTCTGTGTCCATGCCTCCCCACCCATCTGTCTCCCCATCTTCATCCTCATTCTCCATCTCTCTGTCTCCATGTCTCCGTCCCCCATCTATTTGTCTCCCCATGTCTATTTCTCTGTCTCCATGTCTCCCCATCTATCTGTCTCCCCATCTCCCTTCTAACTGTTTCCATGTTTCCCCATACATCTGTCTCCCCATCTCCATCTCTCTGTCTCCATATCTCCGTCCCCCATCGAAATGTCTCCCCGTGTCTATCTCTCTATTTCCATGTCTCCCCATCTCCCTTCTGTTTCCATGTCTCCCCATCTCCATCTCTCTGTCTCCATGTCTCCGTCCCCCATCTATATGTCTCCTCATGTCTATCTCTCTATTTCCATGTCTCCCCATGCATCTGTCTCCATCTCTCTGTCTTCATATCTCCATCTGTCTGTCTGTCTCCATCCTTCCATCTGTGTGTGTGTGTGTGTGAATAAACACACATGTATATATTTAAATACGCACAGCGTCTTCTTTTCTAAAGCATGAGAACAGGATGCAGAACTTATAAATAGCTGTAAGGTATGATCCCCGTCGAAAGCCGCTGCCGGCGCTGCGAGAGGAGTTTAATTTTAGCAGCCACCTCGATTCCAAATGTCAACAGAGAAATTTTGCAAACCACACACAAAAAAAGTTGCTTCAGCAGCATGGAAAACAGACAGCAGGAGACGGTGGAGGAGGAGGAGGAGGAGGAGGAGGAGGAGGAGGAAATGACCTCCCATCAGTAACCTATCTGCTTCACGGTTCTAAATCCAGTCAGAACATAAAAGAGGGTGTAGAACGCTCGGCTGTGTGGTGGCGCAGACGCATAATGCTGCAGCGGAAGTCATCAGGCGCCACCTGTATTTACCTCCAAACACAGCTGACATGGACAACAGACTCGCACCCAGAGTGACGTTCACGAGGACAAGAGACACGCGTCTACATCATACACCACTCCGCTTGCAAGTCAAGAGTAGCCGAGCGCCACATCGGCGATCGCCGTAAACCTGCCGGACAAGAGACGTGCTGATTCTGAAGAGGCCCCGGCGCTAATCCTCTTCCGGAATCAGACCACCTCATGGAGTTTGGGGGGGGGGGGGTGGGAGGGGTGGACGGCAGCTGGTCGTCAGCTCAGACTGTAGGTGGCTCAGATATGTGCTTACTGCCAGTTAATTAGATTCCCGTGTTCATCTTAATTACTGCTGCGCTAATCCTGAGCTGTTGTCATTTTTAAAATCAATTCCTCTTTTTATAATAACAACAACAACCAAATGAAGGGCAACCCCACCGCCACTACGTTTGAATACATCTCACGTTTCAACGTGTGAGCACATTCCAAACCGCTTTTAGAACGCACCATGCGGAGTGGTCCCGACGAGGGATGGGACGATTAATCGCTTTTGGAATTCATTGCGATTAAAAAGATTGCAATAAATACATTTTAATCGTGTTAAATATTTTGGACTAGAATTCCGCAAAAGCCCTGTGTTTGGTTTCTTTCAATAACAAAATGTTATTTCATCCATTATCATCCACTTTATCCTCTATTAGGGTCACGGGGGGAGCGGGAGCTCCCCATGCCCATCCAGAGGAGAACGTTCCGGGCACTGGGCAGATAGACCCAGGACAGGGCACCAATCTATCGCTGGGCACACACTCACTCACACAGACACATACACTCTATATGGGGCAATTTGGAGAATTCAAATGACCTTGATCCATGTTTTTGGACTGTGGGAGGAAACCGGAGAACCCGGAGGAAACCCATGCAGACACGGGGAGAGCATGGAAACTCCACCCAAATGGGGATTCGAACCGGGAATCCCTAGTGCTGAGAAGAGAACATGCTAAACACTAAGACACCGTGCCGCCACCATCCATCCATCCATTATCTTCTGCTTTATCCTCTATTAGGGTCGCGGTGGGGTTCCCCATGCCCATCCAGGGAAGAACGTCTCGGGTGCTGGGCAGATACACCCAGGACAGGGCGCCGATCTATCACTGGACACACACTCACTCACACAGACACACTCTATATGGGGCAATTTGGGGAATTCAAATGACCTTGATCCATGTTTTTGGACTGTGGGAGGAAACCGGAGAACCCGGAGGAAACCCACACGGACACGGGGAGAACATGGAAACTCCACCCAAATGGGGATTCGAACCGGGAATTCCTAGTGTTGAGAGGAGAACATGCCAACCACCAAGCCACCGTGCCGCCACCATATGAAACAGGAATTATTGCATAATAATCGTAATAATTTCTAAGACGGCAGCACGGTGGCTTAGTGGTTGGCATGTTCTCCTCTCAGCGCTAGGGATTCCTGGTTTGAATCCCCATCTGCGTGGGTTTCCTCCGGGTTCTCCGGTTTCCTCCCACAGTCCAAAAACATGGATCAAGTCAATTGAGTTCTCCAAATTGCCCCATATAGAGTGTGTTTGTGTGAGTGAGTGTGTGCCCAGTGATAGATTGGTGTCCTGTCCTGGGTGTATCTTCCCAGCGCCCGAAACGTTCTCCCCTGGATGGGCATGAGGAACCCCCCCCACCAACGTGACCCTAATAGAGGATAAAGCGGAAGATAATGGATGAATGAATGAATTTCTAAGACGTTAATCGTACAATAAAAATCTGTAATAGTGTGACGCCCAGCGCTGACGTCACAATAACTTAAATAGGAACGGACGGTTGGGTCACAGGGTGCGACAGATGTGACCCAAACTATACCTGTCCTGTGGTTGTCCTGTGAGGGTTTGAATCAACCCAACACAGAGAGAAAACAAACAACGTAGACCAACGTAGAACAACGCAGACAGAGAAACCGAGGCGCTACGGTCTGTAACTGTAGAATTCCAAAGTGCGGAAGTACAACACACAGTGGAGTCAGATGCTTCGTTAAAGCCGGTCATATGACGAGTCAAAACAACTGGAACGATTCGAGGATAAGGAGACAAAGAACGCTCTGAAGGAACCCAGAGGATCAAACGGGAAGAAAGGCTGAGCTAAATACCCTTCGTTAGTCTGGGCCACAACTCCACCGGGACAAAAGAGAGGGCTGATTAGAACGAGGCTGGCTTTACGGCGCAGGACACAATGGCAGCTGTGATTTATGCAGACTGCTGGGTCAGTTCAGCTGGGAAAAGAAAAACGCTTTCACTAACAACCCAAAGCACCCGCTAAACAGCGGACACACAGGCGTCCATCCGCCACCCAAAAGAGACGAAAAGGTCCTCAGAGACACATCCTGGACTGGAAGAGGACTAATTATAAGAGCAAAGACGGCACACTACAGTAAATCATATTAATGATTCAGAGATTCCTGTACATGTGGACATTAGCGAGAGGTATTTGCTTAAAAATGTTCCAAAAAAGTCTTTTTTGTGTTTTTTGTTAACAATATAGGAGCTGGGCGGCACGGTGGCTTAGTGGTTGGCATGTTCTCCTCTCAGGGCTAGGGATTCCCGGTTCGAATCCCCATCTGGGTGGAGTTTCCATGTGCTCCCCGTGTCCGTGTGGGTTTCCTCCGGGTTCTCTGGTTTCCTCCCACAGTCCAAAAACGTGGATCTAGTCAATTGAGTTCTCCAAATTGCCCCATATATAGTGTGTCTGTGTGAGTGTGTGCCCAGTGATAGATGGCGTCCTGTCCTGGGTGTATCTGCCCAGCGCCCGAAACGTTCTTCCCTGGATGGGCATGGGGAACCCCCAGCGACCCTAATATAGGATAAAGCGGAAGATAATGGATGAATGAATGAATATAGGAGCTAGAAAGCAAATCGACTGACGTCAATAACTAAACACTCGTTCGAATCCCCATCTGGGTGGAGTTTCCAGGTTCTCCCCGTGTCCGCGTGGGTTTCCTCCGGGTTCTCTGGTTTCCTCCCACAGTCCAAAAACATGGATCTAGTCAATTGAGTTCTCCAAATTGCCCCATATAGAGTGTGTCTGTGTGAGTGAGTGTGTGCCCAGCGATAGATGGCGTCCTGTCCTGGGTGTATCTGGCCAGCGCCCGAAACGTTCTCCCCTGGATGGGTATGGGGAATCCCCCCAGGACCATAATAGAGGGTAAAGCGAAAGATAATGAATGAATGAATATAGGAGCTAGAAAGCAAATCGACTGACGTCAATAACTAAACGCTAACGGCATCAACATATTGTGATGGTGATCCATTTTGCCTGCTGTTCTTCAAGCCGAGCACTAAACCTGTTGCAGCTGTTGTTTACAAATTGTGTTCTGTAATATGGCCACTAGATGCCAGGTTTTGATTGTTGGAGAAACCGGAATCCTGTTACTTACTGATCAATGTTTACTTTAAAAACCGGACCTTACGATTGCTCAAGGACTGTTTTATTACCGATTTTGTTTTCAATAAACACATTTATGAATCTAACCTTGTTTTTTTTTAATATAGTGTGTTTGTAGCCGCTTTATGAAAACAATAAGTCACTGAGGATGTGTATTATTGAGAATAAATCACAGGAATGTGTCAGGGTTAACGCCGCTTTCCAAGTTCTCCTCTCAGCGCTAGGCATTACCGGTTCGAATCCCAATCTGGATGGAGTTTCCATGTTCTCCCCGTGTCTGCGTGGGTTTCCTCCGGGTTCTCCGGTTTCCTCCCACAGTCCAAAAACATGGATCAAGTCAATTGAGTTCTCCAAATTGCCCCATATAGAGTGTGTCAGTGAGTGTGTGCCCAGTGATAGATTGGTGCCCTGTCCTGGGTGTATCTGCCCAGTGCCCGAAACTTTCTCCCCTGGACGGGCATGGGGAACCCCCCCCCCCCCCCGTCAAAATACCCTGATGTGATGTAACGTATTTGACCGAAAAGAAAGCCACAAAATTAAAGTCTAGGTTTTGAAACATTTCTAGTGAAGGCAGGTCACATGAGTTCAGCCTATCCCGTCACATGACTAAACATTATGTGAGACACTGTGACTGAAACGCTGTTCTGAAACGAGGCTGGAGAACAGAAATCAGCTGGGTTTATTTTTGAAGCTGGGTTAAGTTTGTATTTTATGAAACTATTGCGCGGCTCAGGCTCACGCTTCATTAACGATATCAGCAAACGAGACGATAGCTCTGAACCTGAACACGTCTAACAAACCGGGGAACTAATCCAGCTTCTGTTCTCTTTTCACACAGGTCTAGCCAGAAAATCCTTGCTGCTATTATTTCGTCGCCTCCCGCCTGACAAAAACAATCGACAGAAACGAGCCTGCGACGTCGTGAGCTGAGGCGTTTAACGCTCGCAACTGGGCCCGGCTGCCCGTATTGGCTGAAAGGACCTTCTATGTAATGTCACAAGATCGGTCCTGCTTTTCGAAGCTAACGAACCTTTAGACTTTTTAAAGAAAAAGCCTCGGGGGGATTGTAAGGCCCTTCTATTTCCTCAAACGAATGCAGACTGAAACAGGGCGTTTTACCTCCTGCAGGAGCGAGTGACGGCATGTAAATGATTAACATGAGCTGACTTGCATTTACAGGAGCTTTACTGGAGTGAGCGGCTACGGATATTTAGGGTTAATCCACTTAGAACCAAGGTTCTGTCATGGAGCCTTTGCAGAGCATGGAGTCGAGGGCAAGGTAGCTCAGTGGTTAGGGTGTTGGGCTATCAATCTGAAGGTTGGGGGTTCAAATCCT
>JAFMOC010000014.1:4777500-4782500 GCA_019802505.1 Corydoras sp. C115
GCACTGTGTACAAAGCTGCCCATTACTCCAGGCAGTGGTGTGTGTGTGTGTGTGTGCCCAGTGATGGATTGGTGCCCTGTCCTGGGTGTATCTGCCCAGCGCCCGAAACATTCTCCCCTGGTGGGCATGGGGAACCCCCGCAACACAAACACTAACAATGAAAGGTTGCCCCTATTTTAATTACCCTCATATAGTGTGTGAATGTGTGTGTGCCCAGTGATGGACTGGTGCCCTGTCCTGGGTGTATCTGCCCAGCGCCCGGAACCCCCCTGCAACACTAACACTAACAATGAAAAATTGCCCCTATTTTAATTACCCTCATATAGTGTGTGAAGGGCGGCACGGTGCCTTAATGCTTTAGCATGTTCTCCTCTCAGCACTAGGGATTCCCGGTTCGTATCCCCATCTGGGTGGAGTTTCCATGTTCTCCCCGTGTCCGCGTGATTTTCCTCCGGGTTCTCCGGTTTCTCCGGTTTCCTCCCACAGTCCAAAAACATGGATCAAGGTCAACTGAGTTGACCAAATTGCCCAATATAGAGTGTGTCTGTGTGAGTGAGTGTGTGCCCAGCGATGGATTGCCCCCCTGTCCTGGGTGTATCTCGGCAAAGCGCCGGAAGCTTGCTGTGGTTTGAACATCACACTTGACGTTCCCGCCGGTTCTTCAGTCAGCACTTGCTTAGGACAACAAAGCTCACCAGGTCGCCTCCCACCAATCTCTCAGTTTCAGAAGACAAACACGAGCCTCAGGTAACACTCAGCAGTATTGACTCGCCGAGAGCTGACGAGCAGCCAAGTCAACAGAATTTCGCACGCACATGCACAGCCCCACACACTCGCGTCGGCGGGTTCGAGGTCAGAACACTGGCTCAGACAAACAGGACAAACTGAAAGACCCTTTTCATGAAACCTGTTCCAAACTATCCATAAACCCGATAATCCCGTCACCCCAAAATATTTCATTCATTCATTCATTCATTATCTTCCGCTTTATCCTCTGTTAGGGTCGCAGTGGGGTTCCCTATGCCCATCCAGGGGAGAACGTCTCGGGCGCTGGGCAGATAGACTCAGGACAGGGCGCCAATCCATCACTGGGCACACACTCACTCACACAAACACACTCTCAATTGACTTGATCCATGTTTTTGGACTGTGGGAGGAAACCGGAGAACCCGGAGGAAACCCATGTGGACACGGGGAGAACATGGAAACTCCACCCAGATTGGGATTCGAACCGGGAATCCCTAGAGCTGAGAGGAGAACATGCCAACCACTAAGCCACCGTGCCGCCCTTCACACACTATATGAGGGTAATTCAAATAGGGGCAATTTTTCATTGTTAGTGTTAGTGTTGCAGGGGGGTTCCGGGCGTTTCGGGCACTGGGCAGATACACCCAGGACAGGGCACCAGTCCATCACTGGGCACACACTCATTCACACACTATATGAGGGTAATTCAAATAGGGGCAACTTTTCATTGTTAGTGTTTGTGTTGTGGGGGTTCCCCATGCCCACCAGGGGAGAATGCCAATCTAATACTGGGCGCACACACACACACACACACACACACACACACACATACACACAGATACCAGGCTGCCCACATACTCAATTTCACTGACACCATGTGGGTTAAAGGTGGAAGATCATTGCTCTGTGTGTTTGTAGTACACAGTGGGCAGAACATATCTCTTTATGGGGTATGAAGTCTAAATGCCCCCTTTCGTCCCGATCACGCTGCAACCTTCCACAAAACCAACTGCAGACTCTGCAATTCTGCACTGTAAGCAGGTCTGCAGGCTTCCTACAGTGGATTGTCATCCTGTCCTGGGTGTTTCTCCCTAGTATTAAATTAGCCTTGCGATCTGAAGGTCATCGGTTCGACTCCAGGTCCCACAAAGTACTAAGGCTGAAGGGCCCTTGGGCCCCGTAATTGCACTGTAAGCAAATAGCAGGCTTCCTACGTTGGTTTGTATTGATGGATGTACATGCATCTCTCTCTCTCTCTCTCTCTCTCTCTCTCTCCTTCACACTTACTGATCATGTAGCCTTGCAATCTGAAGGTCCCAGGTTCGACTCCAGGTCCCACCAATTACTAAGGCTGAAGGGCCCTTGGGCCCCGTAATTGCACTGTAAGCAGTTCTGCAGGGTTCCTACCTTGGTTTGTATTGATGGATGTACATGCATCTCTCTCTCTCTCTCTCACACACTTACTTATCATGTAGGCTTGTGGTTATCACAACAGCCTTGCGATCTGAAGTTCCCCCAAGTACTAAGGCTGAAGGGCCCTTGGGCCCCGTAATTGCACTGTAAGCAGTTCTGCAGGGTTCCTACCTTGGATTGTATTGATGGATGTACATGCATCTCTTTCTCTCTCTCTCACACACTTACTTATCATGTAGGCTTGTGGTTATCACACCAGCCTTGCGATCTGAAGTTCCCCCAAGTACTAAGGCTGAAGGGCCCCTGGGCCCCGTAATAGCACTGTAAGCAGACCTGCAGGGTTCCTACCTTGGATTGTATTGATGGATGTACATGCATCTCTCTCTCTCTCTCACACACACTTACTGATCATGTAGGCTTGTGGTTATCACACCAGCCTTGCGATCTGAAGTTCCCCCAAGTACTAAGGCTGAAGGGCCCCTGGGCCCCGTAATAGCACTGTAAGCAGATCTGCAGGCTTCCTACCTTGGATTGTATTGATGGATGTACATGCATCTCTCTCTCTCTTTCACACTTACTGATCATGTAGGCTTGTGGTTATCACACCAGCCTTGCAATCTGAAGTTCCCCCAAGTACTAAGGCTGAAGGGCCCCTGGGCCCCGTAATAGCACTGTAAGCAGACCTGCAGGGTTCCTACCTTGGATTGTATTGATGAATGTACATGAATCTCTTTCTCTCTCTCTATCACACTTACTGATCATGTAGGTTTGTGGTTAACACACCAGCCTTGCGATCTGAAGTTCCCCCAAGTACTAAGGCTGAGGGGCCCCTGGGCCCTGTAATAGCACTGTAAGCAGTTCTGCAGGGTTCCTACCTTGGTTTGTATTGATGGATGTACATGCATCTCTCTCTCTCTCTAACTTACTGATCATGTAGGCTTGTGGTTATCACACCAGCCTTGCAATCTGAAGTTCCCCCAAGTACTAAGGCTGAAGGGCCCCTGGGCCCCGTAATAGCACTGTAAGCAGACCTGCAGGGTTCCTACCTTGGATTGTATTGATGGATGTACATGCATCTCTCTCGCTCCTTCACACTTACTGATCATGTAGCCTTGCGATCTGAAGGTCCCCGGTTCGACTCCAGGTCCCACAAAGTACTAAGGCTGAAGGGCCCCTGGGCCCCGTAATAGCACTGTAAGCAGATCTGCAGGGTTCCTACCTTGGATTGTATTGATGGATGTACATGCATTTCTCTCTCTCTCTATCACACTTACTGATCATGTAGGCTTGTGGTTATCACACCAGCCTTGCGATCTGACGGTCCCCCAAGTACTAAGGCTGAGGGGCCCCTGGGCCCCGTAATTGCACTGTAAGCAGTTCTGCAGGGTTCCTACCTTGGGCAGTTCTCGGAGCTGGTTGGCGTCCAGCAGCAGCTCCTCCAGGCTGCGGCTGTAGCGGTAGATCTCGTCGGGGACGGCGTGCAGCGAGCAGTGCCGCTTATCCACCGACTCAACGTGGCGGTTACACCGCCAGAGAGGAATGCACTTCAGCATGGCGGGCCGATCAGGCCCTCTGCATCAGAGACCGGGGGGGCGAGCACGCCGGGGAAATCCTTACAATGGACCCGAGGAGACAAAGAGGCTTTAGTTCACCTCACGGGCGCCTCCTCCTCCTCCTCCTCCTCCTCCTCCTGTGATCGCGGTGGAGCGCGAGGATGGTTCCCGTTCAGGGTTCAGGGTTCTCGGTGTCCCCAGCGATCAGGACCGCGGTTCATCCAGGGACGGTGCAACGGGAAAGGCACACACCTCCACACATCCCTGCCCGGCTACAGGACTGCACGATCAGCCCCCGTCCTGCTGAGAGCTCGGACTGCAAACCGGAGCCGAAAAAGTCCCAGATCACTCTGATAGATCACTCTGATGACCAGCCGATCACTCCGATAGATCCCTATGAGAGATCACTCAAATGATCCCCCGATCACTCCGATGATCACTCTTATAGATCACTCTGGTGGACTCCCGATCACTCCGGTGATCACTCTGATGGATTACTCTTATAGATCCCTCTGTTCGATCACTCAAATGATCCCCCGATGATCACTCTTATAGATCACTCTGATTATCCGCCGATCACTCTGATGGATCACGCTGGTGTTCACTCTGATGATCCCTCGTTCACTCTGATTTTCACTCCTATGATCCCTCGATCACTCCGATGATCCCTCTTATAGATCCCTCTGATGATCCCTCGATCCCTCTGATGGATCCCTCTGATGTTCGGTCTGATGTTCAGTCCGATCGCAGTTTGCAGACCACCGTGTAGCAGCCCTGCTCAGCGGCTAGTCGGCTTGCTAATGGGCACTAGTTTCCCAAACCACCCCCCAAAACCGAGACGATCGACCGATTTAAAGCTGCCGACGCAGAAAAAAAAGCCCCGATCAAACTCTCCACCGAGAAACTTTTTAAAACGCAGGCGTCAGATCGTCGGCTTAAAGGCGCCCGAATCGGCGCTAGCGTTAGCCCTGTTGCTGCTGCTGCTGCTGCGCCGAGCCTCCGCCGGCTTTGTATCCCTCCGCAGCCGAACAAAGTCCCGGAGCCGCCCGCCCGCCGCCGCCGCCGCTGCCGCCTGCAGAGCCCGTTCCGCGGTCAGTGCAGTGAAGGCCGCCGGCTGTAGCGCGGAAGCACACCAGGGAATCGTGCGGTTCTCGGAGCGGAGGCTGTTCCCACCAGTCGCTTGCTCAGCTCCGCCTCAGCGCTCCACCCCCCGAACACACCCGCATTCGGGCTCAGCCACCCGCCTCCCACCGCGGACAGAGGACACACACCACCCACTTACAGAGT
>JAFMOC010000014.1:4787500-4806466 GCA_019802505.1 Corydoras sp. C115
TCACGGTGGACTGCAGGGCAGAGGGAACAGAGAGGACAGCTTGAACTGAAGGAACTCTGTTTTGTCCTTTAACAAAAGCTTTTATCTGATTTGAAATGACCCCAACTTAATGTGGAGGTCAGAAAACAGGGCTGACCACGACACCTCAGGAGCAATGAGGGTTCAGGGTGGTCATCCCGAATGAAGCAGTGCTGTGATTGGTCAAATATTATTGCACTCTGAAGGAACTTTTTCCATCTTTTTTATAGAATTGCTAATAGATTTAAAATTAATATCTAAATCGTATTTTGAATTCAGTGCGGCATGGTGGTTTAGTGGTTAGCATGTTCTCCTCTCAGCACTAGGGATTCCCGCTTCGAATCCCCATCTGGGTGGAGTTTCCATGTTCTCCCCGTGTCCGCGTGGGTTTCCTCCGGGTTCTCCGCTTTCCTCCCACAGTCCAAAAACATGGATCAAGTCAATTGAGTTCTCCAAATTGCCCCATATAGAGTGTGTCTGTGTGAGTGAGTGTGTGCCCAGTGATAGATTGGCGTCCTGTCCTGGGTGTATCTGCCCAGCGCCCGAAACGTTCTCCCCTGGATGGGCATGGGGAACCCCCCCCCCGCGACCCTAATATAAGATAAAGCGGAAAATAATGAATGAATGATATTTTAAATTCAGGACGGCACGGTGGCTTAGTGGTTAGCATGTTCTCCTCTCAGCACTAGGGATTCCCGGTTCGAATCCCCATCTGGGTAGAGTTTCCATGTTCTCCACGTGTCTGCATGGGTTTCCTCCGGGTTCTCCGGTTTCCTCCCACAGTCCAAAAACATGGATCAAGTCAATTGAAATCTCAAAATTGCCCCATATAGAGTGTGTCTGTGTGAGTGAGTGTGTGCCCAGCGATGGATTGGCGCCCTGTCCTGGGTGTATCTGCCCAGCAACCGAAACGTTCTCCCCTGGATGGGCATGGGGAACCCCCCTCCCCCGGCGACCCTAATAGAGGATAAAATGGAAGATAATGGATGGATGGATTTGAAATAAAATTTTTAAAGAGAGTCTCAATTACAAAAAGCCTGAATTTTTAAAAATCTATTTTTGCATTTCATTACTTTAAATCTAAAAATTGCAAGTTGTAACTTTGAAATAAATGTTATTAGTTCAAAAAATATTTTATGGATTTGAAACATATAATTCAGATTTAAATATTTATTTCAGCTTTGCAGCTCCATAGTCCCTGATCAATAATGTAATATTGTACTGACGGTCAGGTATAGATTGGGGGATGAGTGTAGCGCCGCAGCACCGACCCCGTCACTCACCCCGGGATACAGGACGGGTTGACTCTCACTGCTGCCGGGCGGCTGCCGCTGCTCCGTCGTGCTCTCGTTCGGCGTTTCCACTCGGGCTTCGGTCCTCTCCTGTTTCACATCCGCCTCCTTCTTAACCTCGGCCGGCTGCTGTTGGGTCGCCGACGACGGCGTTCCCGTGGGCGTGGCGTTGGACGTGACGGGTGGCGATGACAAAACCGGGTTCACCAGGCCTACCTGAGGTACGACGGGGAGAGCCGGTCGAACTGGAGTGACCCCTGAAACCCAAAGTGGAAGGTTGTGGAACATTTTTTTTTATCTTTTTACTGAGGAAAAACAGAATATTTACATACACAAACCATTTCACACACATTCATTATTTTCCTTTTTTCTACTCCTCTTCCCCCATTTTTTATATTTTCCTACACTTTTCCCTCCCCACCCCACCCAGACCCACACACCAAGAATGAAGAAAGAAAGAGAAAAAAAATAAATAAAATAAATAATAATAATAATAATAATAAAATTAAAAAATAAAATTATTTAATTAATATAAAAAAAAGGGGGGGGGGGGTCATTTAGTTGGGAAAGATATAGATTGAAGCTGCTCAAAGTAAGAAAGAAAAGAATTCCACTTTAAATAAAACTTAGAGGTGTTTCCCTTCAAAGTAAACCAAATTTTTTTCCAATTCAAGAAAATATAGAACCAAATATTATCAAACAATTATTATTCTTGTTATAGAAATACTCTCACACTAACATTTCACAACACATTTAGCTTTGATTATAGTATGCATTCACTGCAGCATCGTGTCCATGCTTCTGCAATGTCTCCATATACAGAGTTGCATTCCCCCCCCCATGAGTTCTTTAGCTGATAATGGAGATTTGGATCACTGCACATCCTCACATCCTACATTTCCATTTGGTCATTTATTGGACGCTTTTATCCAAAGTGACTTACAAGGTGAGCACAGGGTTAATCACAACATCCCTGGAGCAATGAGGGTTAAGGGTCTTGCTCAAGGACCCACATTGGTAACTTCAGTGGACCTGGGATTTGAACCCCCAACCTTCAGATTGATAGCCCAACACCCTAACCACTGAGCTACCACTCCTGCATCCTCCAGCACATCCCAGATTCTCATGCTCCCTAAACCATCCATCATCTTCCTCTTTATCCTATATTAGGGTCGGGGGGGGGGGGAGGTCGTCTGAAGACTACTGAAGGAGGTCTGAAGACTAAGAAGAACCTGAAGGGACATCAAATCATGGCTTGGGTTCATCAGAGAAAACTTCTTCCGCTTTATCCTCTATTAGGGTTGCGGGGGGGGGGTTCCCCATGCCCATCCAGGGGAGAACGTCTTGGGCGCTGGGCAGATACACCCAGGAGAGGGCGCCAATCTATCGCTGGACACTCACTCACACAGACACACTCTATATGGGGTAATTTGGAGAATTCAATTGACCTTGAGCCATGTTTTTGGACTGTGGGAGGAAAGCGGAGAACCCGGAGGAAACCCACGCGGACACGGGGAGAACATGGAAACTCCACCCAGATGGGGATTCGAACCGGGAATCCCTAGTGCTGAGAGGAGAACATGCTAACCACTAAGCCACCGTGCCACCCCATATATATATATATATATATGCACTTCTGGTTAGGTGCTAAAGGATGTTTTGTGACCTTGTACATGTGAAGAGCCAATAAAGTTGAATCTAATCTAATCCTAAAAGTGTAATCTAAATAAATGATAGACATATTTAAATAATCTCACGTCACCTGTGATGAGGCCTGGGGCCTGAGCCGCGAGCACAGCCTGAGGCAGCCCCATCTGCTGGCTGAGGATATGGGCAGGCGTCGCTAATGAGCCCAGCACCGCTGCTCCTGCTACAGCCTCCTACAGACCGCAGCACAGACAGTAACGATCACATCCATGCTCTTCCACTCAAACATCTCCAGTGGGACGCGTCTCTCAGACCTTACCTGCGCCGTGATCTTCGCTGTGGCGGCAGCAGCCGCTACAGCCGCGGCGGGCGGTAAACCTCCGGGTGTTGTCGGCGTCAGCAGCGGCATGGGGGGAGTCACGGCCTTCCCGACCCGGAGATACTGACCCCCCAGGTCGAACAGGTTCATAGAAGACACAGCATCGACCGCCGACTGCGGCTTATCATACTCTGTTTAAGTGACAGGACAGGATGAAGGAAAGTATATATAATTAAATATATTAATAAAACCTTTTTTTAATTAAATTTTATTAATTAAATAAATTAATAAAAAAGGACCGGAACTACCAGTTTAACTTCATCCCAGTGCCCAAAACGTTCTCCCCTGGATGGACATGGGAAACCCCCACCGCGACCCTAATATAGATTAGGGTCGCGGTGGGGGTTTCCCATGTCCATCCAGGGGAGAACGTTTCGGACGCTGGGCAGATATCCAACTGGTGTTTTGACCACATAACGAACTTATGTTCGTGTGTCCAGTGATAGATTGGTGTCCTGTCCTGGGTGTATCTGCCCAGCGCCCGAAACGTTCTCCCCTGGATGGGCATGGGGAACCCCCCCGCACCCCTAATATAGGATAAAGAGGAAGATAATGAATGAATGATATTTTAAATTCAGGGCGGGACGGTGGCTTAGTGGTTAGCATGTTCTCCTCTCAGTTCTAGGGATTCCCGGTTCGAATCCCCATCTGGGTGGAGTTTCCATGTTCTCCCCGTGTCCACGTGGGTTTCCTCCGGGTTCTCCGGTTTCCTCCCACAGTCCAAAAACATGGATCAAGTCAATTGAGTTCTCCAAATTGCCCCATATAGAGTGTGTATGTATGCATGTCTGAGTGAGTGTGTGCCCAGCGATAGATTGGCATCCTGTCCTGGGTGTATCTGCCCAGCGCCCGAAACGTTCTCCCCTGGATGGGCATGGGGAACCCCCCCGTGACCCTAATAGAGGATAAAGCAGAAGATAATGAATGAATGAAAGAGACTGCAGTCTGCTTCACTTCTCCTACATGAATTACAAAACCCAGGATCAGCTCCTCATTCATTCATCAAACTCTTTTTCCACCTTTACTTTAATACTACTGCTCCAGAGACATTTTGTTGAGATTTGGGGGAAAAAGGGAGCAGTAAATAAATGTTCCACGTTGGCCTTTTTGTCGTCTGCTATGAGAACATCAAGCCTTCGGAAGCTTCATTTCTCCGACTCACCGATGAAGCAGAAGCCTTTGTGCTTCCCCGTGGTGTGCTCTCGAGCCAGCATGCAGGATTTGATCTTGCCGAAAGCTTCGAACACACTTTTGATGTCCTCGTCCGACAGGTCCGGGTGCACCGACGCCACGTAGATCCGATTGAACTGCCGCGCTTCTTCTGCCAACTGGTCAATGATGGGCTGCGCCTGTCCGATGCTCCCCGGCCGACCCACCTACAGAACAGAACGTAAGGATAAACATTTATTGTACACAACGTGTTCTGAATATCCATCCATTATCTTCTGCTTTATCCTCTATTAGGGTCGCGGGGGTGTTCCCCATGCCCATCCAGGGGAGAAAGTTTCGGGCACTGGGCAGATACACCCAGGACAGGACGCCAATCTATCACTGGACAAACACTCACTCACACATACTCTATATGGGGCAATTTGGAGAACTCAATTGACTTGATCCATGTTTTTGGACTGTGGGAGGAAACCGGAGAACCCGGAGGAAACCCACGTGGACACGGGGAGAACGTGGAAACTCCACCCAGATGGGGATTCGAACCGGGAATCCCTAGTCCTGAGAGGAGAACATGCTAACCACTAAGCCACTGTGCCGCCCTGTGTTCTGAACGTGAATAAGAATAATACAGGAATATTATTCCATAATAAATAATCTTAAAATACTTTGCTCTGTATGAAAATAACTCTTTTCAAAATTATAAATTTGAACATAAAACATAATTTGAACATAATAATTTAAATTATGAACATAAAATAATATGAAAAAAAATTATGCTTTTCCACAAAAATCTAAACATTTATTATTTATTATATTTTCTTAATAATGGCTCGTGGGCCATTTAGAAAAATACACTTAAAACTTCAAATATTTTTTAAATATTTCTGCTCTCCATAAAAAAATATTCCTGTCAAAATCACACAAATTTAAAATATGAGCATAGACCAAAAAACAAAAAAAAAAGCGCCGGAAAGTTAATTCATTCATTATCTCCTGCTTTATCCTCTATTAGGGTCACGGGGGGCAGATACACCCAGGACAGGGCGCCAATCCATCACTGGGCACACACTCACTCACACAGACACACTCTATATGGGGCAATTTGGAGAACTCAATCGACTTGATCCATGTTTTTGGACTGTGGGAGGAATCCAGAGAACCCGGAGGAAACCCACGCGGACACGGGGAGAACATGGAAACTCCACCCAGATGGGGATTCGAACCGGGAATCCCTAGTGCTGAGAGGAGAACATGCTAACCACTAAGCCACCGTGCCGCCCTGGCCGGAAAGTTAATGACAATAATTATAGATGGATGTTAAGTGTGACACCTATGAGCTGGAGGGTAGGGTTGAGCCGTATGACCCAACGTCGTTCTTATTGCATGACTGGGGCTTGTGTAGGTCCGGGTATATAAAACCATCAACAAAAGTCAACAAAAACAGGTTCCACTGTATATATAACATTATAATATATAACGACCCACCTTAATGTTCCTACCACCCAACATGACTGAGTTCATCTGCTCCAGAGCCAGCTGAGCAGCTTCAGGAATTTCATACTCCACAAACGCAAAGCCCTGCCAAAGGGAGAGAACAAAAGTTACATTAATGCAGTACACCTCTCAAATAGTGGGCAGTGCGGTGCCTGGGGGGGGGGGCATTACAAGATAGCACAGAGCAAGTGATATTAAGTGTACTGAACAAACCCTCAAGAGACAACATGGAGAAATATTTAACAGTGATGACGGAGAGCGACGAAGATAACGAGAGCAACAAAAGTCCACCGGAAACTTTGTAGCGAACGTAGCGCCTGGCTTCACTGTAACTAAAGGTGGAGACGAAGAATGACCGGCGTGTCTTCTGTGTCTTAAAATGTTGGCAGTGGACAGCGTGAAGCCAAATAAAGGAAGGAGTCACCTAAAGACATTACACCCCGATCACGCTGATAACCGCTTGAGTTTTTAATCGTAAACGTGACGAGTATAACCAGCAATCATCCTTCAACTTCAGAAAAGCTGTGCGCTGCAAAACGGGCGCGTTGTAGATATCAGTTCTGACTTCATTTTGATTAAAAAATAAATAAAAATGTTGCTAACGAATTTGAATTTATTACTATTTAATTTATTCAATTTCATTCTTCAGTATCAAATGCCGGTCAGTTCAAAAATGTTTCTAGTTTAAATAACAAGATATCACAGAGCAAGTGATATTAAGTGTACTGGACAAACCCTCAAGAGACAACATGGACAAATATTTAACAGGGACGGCGGAGAGAAAGGCGGACAGAGACGAAGATAACGAGAGCAACAAAAGTCCGAAACCGAAAACTAAAACGAGGAAATATGACGAAGCGTATGTAGCGCCTGGCTTCACTGTAACTGTAACTTCACTGTAACTGAGGTGGAGACGAAGAAAGACCGGTGTGTCTTCTGTGTCTTTAAATGTGTTCAGCGGACAGCGTGAGGCCAAATAAAGTATAAAAAGAGTATAAACAGCGATCATAACGCTTTATGAAAACTTCAGAAAAGCTGTGCTGCAAAACGGACGGGTTGGAGACATTAGATCTGACTTCCTCAAAAGAAAAAAAAGAAAAAAGAAAAAAAAGAAAAAAAAAACAGCACAAATTGTTGTATTCATTTTTGTTTGGTAGGTTAAAGTCTTAATAAATTCTGCTCCTGAATGAATGTTGCTGGTGAATTTGAATTCATTATTATTTATTAATTTTATTTCATTTCATTTTTCAGTATCAAATGCCGGTTAGTTCAAAAATGTTTCACGTTTAAATAAGGATTTAATTCAATTCTGTTACAAACTAAAAAACAAAGTTAATTAAATGATTCTTTGTTCTAAGTCGATCTATATTTCTTTCTTTTTTGTTTTCTTTATTGTTAATAAGGATATATTGTTATAAAAGGTGTTATAGAGGTGTACTTATAACAAATTAATAGACAAATCATACTACAGTGGGCGTGGAAAAATACCTTATCCCATTTTGTCATGTGCGGGGGGGGGGGGGTGGGGGTGTGAGTGTGCATGTGTGTGTGTGTGTGTGGGGGGGGGGGGGGGGCGCGCAAAATGTTTTCTTCCTGGGGGGGGGGGGGGGGCTGAACAGAAAATAATTGAGAATCACTGCACTAACCAATCACACGAAGCAGCTTTAATGGAAATAAAACCTTGTTTATCTTCCATTATAAAACACAATCTTAAAATCTTATCGTCATTCAGATTATTATAATTAATTCACCGGCACGGTGGCTTAGTGGTTTAGCATGTTCTCCCCTCAGCGCTAGGGATTCCCGGTTCGAATCCCCATCTGGGTGGAGTTTCCATGTTCTCCCCATGTCTGCGTGGGTTTCCTCCGGGTTCTCCGGTTTTCCTTCCACAGTCCAAAAACATGGATCAAGTCAATTGAGTTCTCCAAATTGCCCCATATAGAGTGTGTCTGTGTGAGTGAGTGTGTGCCCAGCGATGGATTGGCGCCCTGTCCTGGGTGTATCTGCCCAGCGCCTGAAATGTTCTCCCCCGGATAGACATGGGGAACCCCCCCGCGACCCTAATAGACGATAAAGCGGGAGATAATGAAGGAATGAATGAATGAATGAATAATTCACCGGCCTGTTTAACACACCACTATATAAATAAGCCTGTATCTTACAGAACTTGGGACATATTAATTAGTTTTGCAAAAACAAAGCTCAAAAACTTTATATCAGTATTAACAGTGACTTTTGAAGCGGCATCATGACAAAGA
This sequence comes from Corydoras sp. C115, assembly GCA_019802505.1. Taxonomy (NCBI): domain Eukaryota; kingdom Metazoa; phylum Chordata; class Actinopteri; order Siluriformes; family Callichthyidae; genus Corydoras; species Corydoras sp. C115. Next base: position 4,795,759 of record JAFMOC010000014.1, read on the forward strand.
CAAACAACGTGAATGCAGATGGACTGGGGGGGGGGGGGGGGGGGGGGGGGGGTAAACAGAACATGCCTTGTGTTTCATGGTGACCGAGTCCCAGGACATGTCGATGCTCTTGATGGGGCCGAACGGCGCGAAGGCCTGCCTGATGGTGTCCTCGCCGAGCTCGTAATAGATGGATCCCACATAGACGCGACACATGATGGCCAACGCTCGCTGCCTCTGTGCTGCCACCTGGTGGTCACGTAGGAAGAGACAGAGAGAACAGACAGCGGCTGATGAGAAATGTGCGACCCAACGAGGCAGCAGAACACACAGAAAACAGCAAACTCTTGCCTAGAATTAAAACAAAAACCTAGATCTAGTCCTCTTTGGTTTTCATATGCTTATATGTATGAACTTACAACTTAAGCTTAAATGCCAGGCAGTTACAGAAGATGCAGAGAGGCCTTTTGGTTCAGTTTAACAGTGAGCTCAGGGTTTTACTTTGGGCCTGCACAGCACACATTTCAAAACATGTACAGTTATGACTAACCTGAGGTATACGGAAAGATTCCAACAAGACATTTGCAAACAAAACCATACCAGAAAAACCACAATAATGAGCTGAAACCTGACGTGCCTTCCATGATGGCTTTTGGACTTACGCTGGAATTCTCCAGGAAGAAGGGGGAATCTGCACAAACCACATAACCTAATGATAATTAATGTACAGCAAGCTTAAATCACACACTTGGTTTCCCTTTCAAAACAAACCTAGGAATGGATGGCTTGGCTGGGCTGCATCTGGAACATGGTACCAGCTGTCTGATAGTTCACAGCATATTTGCAAAGGAGACATGGATTTGCATCATCCCCATCCCACAATTCTCACTCTCACACACACACATACATACACACGTATGAGAAAATGCTTGTTGCACATGGAGGGTCTGATGATGACCAGGGACTCATCACACTAAGGTACTCATGCAGTGACCAGGAATATTAAACTAGTAGATGAAGATTCCCAAAAATGTTCTTAACACGTGACTAAATCCTGATCCTTCTCTCACCTATGGGCACGGAGGCAGAAATTGGGGTCTTCCCAAATAGAGTTAAGTCGTATGCGATTACAGACCAGGCAACGGGCATCCCGTGATGAGAATGGATGAGCAAACACAAACAACTCATTCGAAACACGGGGGGGGGGGAAAGGACAACCAAAAAAAAAAAAAAAGAAAAAATAAGAAAGCCATGTCTGCTTTTGAAATATGCTGAGACATTATCTGGTCTCCAGCTAGAAACTGATCTGACCTGGTTAAGTCAGTCTAACAGTGACAGTAATGAAATGCGCACAGTGAAAGAAATAGTTTAATATTCTATTGACCGATTGAAAGGGTGAGAGAGGATCTCCAAAGCCCATAGTCACTGCTGCCATCTGAAACACAGTAAAATGGAAAAGTGCTGAAAAGTAGGTTAGATATTGGTTTATTTGTTTTGCAAAACAGATATCAGATTTCCAGACAGAAGACAAGTGCCAAGTTGTTAACTAGTTCATTTCCCGCTATCCTTCCCTAACTCGTTGGCTTGAGGGAATTGCCGGCCCGTGACCGATCCATACCAGAGCCTGCTCAGGAGAACATGCTAATGCGCCTAATCCAGTGGAGTCGTGTCTAGCCGGGAGACGCACGGTGTTAAAGATGTGCTGAGTCGACGTGCGCCGAGTTGGCATTTGTTAATGTGGAAAGCACTGCTCATCGAATGAACGCAGTGACCAATAAGGAGTTAATGATGAGTTATTGGATTTTCTTCAGGTTCGAGTTTTGAAATGATCTTTGAACAGCTCACACTTTAAACCAGTGAAGAACTCGGTGAGAGTCGTTCAAAATGTAATGCCCCACAATGGGTCTGTTAATGCGTCATGACAACAGAGATGAATGATTCCATCACACGCATCATCTCCATCAACTTCTTCAGATACAAGTGCATGTTCTCCCTGGTCCCAGAACCATGTTCTCACTGTGTGGATTTCACTCTCAGCATCTTTAAAATGTCACAAACACAGCATCTTTAAATGGCACAGGGTTAAAGGTCCAAGAGGGCTCATTGGGAGTTTAGTCTTAGAACTCTGTAAAGCTGCTTTAAGACAAAAATAAATATAAATAAAAAAAATGAATGAGGGTCAGGCGGTGGCTTAGTGGTTGGCACGTTCTCCTCTCAGCTCTAGGGATTCCCGGTTCGAATCCCCATCTGGGTGGAATTTCCATGTTCTCCCCGTGTCTGCGTGGGTTTCCTCCGGGTTCTCCGGTTTCCTCCCACAGTCCAAAAACATGGATCAAGTCAATTGAGTTCTCCAAATTGCCCCATATAGAGTGTGTCTGTGTGAGTGAGTGTGTGCCCAGCGATGGATTGGCGTCCTGTCCTGGGTGTATCAGCCCAGCGCCCGAGACGTTCTCCCCTGGATGGGCATGGGGAACCCCACCGCGACCCTAATAGAGGATAAAGCAGAAGATAATGGATGAATGAACCTGAGGGTCATATCTACATTTATATTTGGTCATTTATTGGACGCTTTTATCCAAAGCGACTCAAAAGGTGAGCACAGGGTTAATCACAACATCCCTGGAGCAATGAGGGTTAAGGGTCTTGCTCAAGGACCCACATTGGTAACTTCAGTGGAGCTGGGATTTGAACCCCCAACCTTCTGATAGCGCAACACCCTAACCACTGAGCTACCACATCCAATATCTGGGCTGTATAGCAGAGGAAGTGAGACTATACGACCCGGTGTGAGTTCTGCCACCTACTGAAACGATGTGAAACTCATTGAGTTCGAAACACTGTTCATAGCTGAGATCACAAATGTGGGGCATTACTTTTTGAACACCTCTTAAAAGCATAAATCTTAAATATATAGATCTCTTAGCCGGCAGTGAGAAATAAATCACTAAGTGCCAATCATTTTGCAAAAGCAGACTTTGTAAAATAAATAAATAAATAAATAATCTAAAGCCTCCTGTCCTAATGCGAGAGCGTCGAACTTCAACAGAAGTAAATACATTAAAGTTCAATTAAAATAAATTCATGTATTAACTTCGACTCGTTCAACTAGTTTGTGGTAAGTGCGCACAGATAATAGTCATTTCCTAATTTGAACCATTACTTAGCACTGAAAAGCTTTTTAAATGAATTATTCGCTTGGGTACACAAATAAAATAAATAGCATGAAGAAACGGTTTTACGCCGTCATTACAACAGGTGTAATTCCTGCCTGCCATGACGCACCTTTAATAATGGTCAGTTATTATCCAGCAAATTAAAATCGGCTGCTATTGTGATGAATAAATTCGTCTGAATAACGGTTATTGAAAAATAAGTCGAAGCGCAGACTCCAGCTCCCTGAATGTGATCGTTTTGTTTACTTCGATCCTCCAAAAGTGTAATGAGGGAACAGAATGTCTCGGCATTTTGTCATTGAATCAAAACAACCAACCTATGTATTAAAAAAAAGGAATTATTTCAGGGGTTATTACAACTTATGGAAGGGCTGCATCCCTAATGAGGACATTTGAGGCTGTGTGACTGCCCTGTATAAACAGCATCATAATGCAAAACGTGTCCTTGAGACACCGACTTCACGTATGAGGGCATTCGAACACGATTCAGTGTCCGAAGACTTTAAACCATGGGTTCCTTTTCCTACATATCAGCAAATATAGTGAGCAAATCAGCAGTGTGCAGAGATATAATGTAGTCCTGGCACTAAAAGCTTTTAAACTACGTGTTTGACTCAAAGACTGAAACTAAGCATTGACACTATACAAAGATCTTTTCCAAATCGGCACTTTTCCATAATATAATTATATAATATAAAATAAGAGTTTATGTCTGGACAGCATCAGTGGCTATTTCCCAACAGTCACGGTTTCGGTGATATGGTCATAGAAACAATTTAGAATCTGCAATATAGACCAATCGGCATGTTTTTGGAATGAAGGGGGTCACCCCAGACTTCTTTACCAAATGGACCTGTCAGCCCAAATTAAATAGCGACCCTAGGACTTAAAACCACTGACCACCACTTTGCTGTGCAGCCTCAAGCCCGATTTAAGACGGTCTTATTTGAGGTGGTGATTACAATAATCTTTAAGCATGAAGGTCTACTCCTTAAAAAAAAACGAATATCCTAAAATTAGGTCATGTTAGTATTTTCAATTCCCAATTCCACTCGTGTCCTTCACTTGGCCATATAGTTGGCGAAATGCACTTTATTGAGAACGGTTAACGCTTTTAAACCCAAGCCGTTTCAATTGGATTATGTTTTGATTATGATTTAATTATTTAATTATGACCTAGAAACCAGATCCTTAACTCCGAGCACAAATTATCCTCTTAATCCTGAATACCTTACAGATTATACTGAATATCAGTCCTGTATACAGTACATACTGCTGACACTGTGTTAATAAAGGTCGTATCAGGGATCAGGACCTTACACTCTCCTGAATAATCAGGCCAAACAAACATGGCGCACACTTTTCCCTGTCCCAGCAGGCACGTTTGGGACTTAAACGAGATACCGGAATCACTGGTGTTGTGGAACACAGGGTTTTCCCGAGTGGATTTCGACCTCGGCTCACCTGCAGGTTGGTAAGCTGCTGCTGTTGGTGGGCTATGGTCTGTTTCACCAAGACACTCTTAATGCTCTGCTCCATGGCATACTTCTTTGCCTGTAACAAGAGATGTTTTGTTAAAGGGGTCAAACGAGGCTCAGACAGAGATGGAGTTTTGAGTTCAGCTCACTTTAAACAACACTAAGCTTTACTAAATCATGTAAATGGCCACAAACCTGCCATGCTTGATTGTAGGCTATATTATCAGGCCATGGCTGTGGTTTTGTTGAGGGAATACAGGAATAGTTCATAGGTGATTGTAACAGGAGATCTGGGGCAAACGTCTTTATACTGTACGTCACAGATTCAGATCGCTGATTATTCATTCATTCATTCATTATCTTCTGCTTTATCCTCTATTAGGGTCGCGGGGGGGGGGGGGGGGGGGGGGTTCCCCATGCCCATCCAGGGGAGAACGTTTCGGGCGCTGGGCAGATACACCCAGGACAGGGCGCCAATCTATCGCTGGGTACACACTCACTCACACAGACACACTCTATACGGGGCAATTTGGAGAACTCAATTAACTTTTCATTCCATTCATTATCTTCCGCTTTATCCTATATTAGGGTCGCGGGGGTTACCCATGTTCTCCTCTCAGCACTAGGGATTCCCGGTTCGAATCCCCATCTGGGTGGAGTTTCCATGTTCTCCCCGTGTCCGCGTGGGTTTCCTCTGGGTTCTCCGGTTTCCTCCCACAGTCCAAAAACATGGATCAAGTCAATTGAATTCTCAAAATTGCCCCATATAGAGTGTGTATGTGAGTGAGTGTGTGCCCAGAGATAGATTGGCGCCCTGTCCTGGGTGTGTCTGCCCAGCGCCCGAGACGTTCTCCCCTGGATGGGCATGGGGAACCCCACCGCGACCCTAATAGAGGATAAAGCGGAAGATAATGAATAAATGAACGTATTTACATATTTAAATATGTATTTACGGGCGGCACGGTGGCTTAGTGGTTGGCATGTTCTCCTCTCAGGACTAGGGATTCCCGGTTCGAATCCCCATCTGGGTGGAGTTTCCATGTTGTCCCCGTGTCCGCGTGGGTTTCCTCCGGGTTCTCCGGTTTCCTCCCACAGTCCAAAAACATGGATCAAGTCAATTGAGTTCTCCAAATTGCCCCATATAGAGTGTGTCTGTGTGCCCAGCGATAGATTGGCGCCCTGCCCAGCGCCCGAAACCCCCCGCGACCCTAATAGAGGATAAAGCGGAAGATAATGAATGAATGAAAAATATGTATTTACACATTTTAACAATACTGCACATACAGTAATGTCTGATTAGAACCCGTATTGCACAATTCCCTGGAATATATTGCACAGATATATACTGCAGAAGCTGCTGTCTGTGTTTATGTAGTAACAATCAGCTAATAACCTTTATACACTCATACATGGTGCATGTTAGTACCAAACCTGTCCAGATGACACCGTTAAATCAGGCGTTTTGAAAGGAAGCTGCATTAAAAATGGACACGATAAGGCTGACACGGTCCATAAATCACTACGAGCTAAAAGGCAGATGATTAAGAAAGAGTTTTACCCTCTGCAGTGCTTCCTGCTGCTCCGGCGTGAGGGGCGGGAGGCTCAGCTTGGAGCCTGTGCCTTGACCATTCTCCATCGTGGGAGCTTTGCCTCTCTACAGAAGGAAAGATTTGGGGGAAAAGAAATAAATAAAAAGATTTCAAAGTTAAGAAGTTGCTTTTAATGTACAGCTGTTCTAAGCAGCGAGATAAGAACAGAGGAAGCATCCAAAACTGACAAACAATGTTGTAAATATGGATTTTCACACTAAAAATCAACTGAAACGCTCAACCAGCAAAACACATCAGACGTGTTTGTGTCTTGTTTGAACTTTGTTGATGTATTAATGCACCAATCAGCATAAAACCCACAATCTATTGCTGTCAACACTTACTGATCTGCTTCAAAGGCAGGATGCTACTTGTATATTATATAATAACTAAATAACTATACAATATAAGGTAGTTATGTGAACACTATAAACAGAAGTTCATTCTGTACTCTTTGACTTGATTTGGTTCTTCGGGTGGAAGTAGGATTTACAAAGGCGGAAATGTTTAATTGTAAATTATAGTGTTATCTTTTAAATCTTTTTGTTGTGTAAAATTATTGTATGGCACCTTAACTTCGTTATCCCTGGTATAATGACAATAAAGATATTATGATTCTGATTTAGAGTTAAAAAGCAAATATGTTCAGAACTAGGGATGAAAAAGCATTTAATTGTGAGTAAAAATATTAGGGGTGAGCTGCAATATTCGCTGATTCGACGATTCGATTTGGAGAACCGTAGCCGACTATGAACCTCATAGTCGAATGTACCATTTTGACCACATGGGGGCGCCCATGGCTGCAGCTAAGCATTAGTTTTTACATGAAATGTCTTTGTTTTCGTTATATATATAGCCTTTTGTCAAATAAAATCATCCTAATTTCTAGAAAAAAAAGGATTTCTTTTGTAAAGTAACAAGTAAAATATAAAAAAAATTATTTTTTAAAAACCACGCTTATAGCGCCATCTTGTGGTGAAATTTGAACTGATTCGACTATCAGTCGACTATAGGGAAAATCTGACGAATCAGATTCGACTATGAAAATCCTTAGTTGAAGACACCCCTAAAAAATATTACAATAAAATAATCAAAAAGATGGCTGGCGACACGGTGGCTTAGTGGTTAGCATGTTCTCCTCTCAGCGCTAGGGATTCCCGGTTCGAATCCCCACCTGGGTGGAGTTTCCATGTTCTCCCCGTGTCCGCGTGGGTTTCCTCCCGGTTCTCTGGTTTCATCCCACAGTCCAAAGACATGGATCAAGTCAATTGAATTCTCAAAATTGCCCCATATAGTGCGTGTCTGTGTGAGTGAGAGTGTGTGTGCCCAGCGATGGATTGGCGCCCTGTCCTGGGTGTATCTACCCAGCGCGTGAGACGTTCTCCCCTGGATGGGCATGGGGAACCCCCCCGCGACCCTAATATAGGATAAAGCGGGAGATAATGAATGAATGGTAGCCAGAACTTAAATCTAGTGGCCCAAATCAAAAGGAACAAAAATAAATTTTGCAGCACACACGTCTGTTGACATTGTCCTTACAGGAAAAGCTTTTTTCCCCAAATAGATGTAATTATGAACTTTAAGTAACATGATTTATTATAAAAAATGTGTTAATATTCAATATTTATAATTTTTTAACCCGATAAGCTGAGCTCAACTTTTTCAGGACTCACCTGCGAGGCTTCAGATGACCGAAAAGACCAGGATTAAGATGTCGAGAAACTGATATAGAGCTCACTCACAACTTCTCACCAATCTAAATAATGGAGGGAAAAAAACATGTAATATGTAAATACGTTTACTTCATTATTAAGATCACTGTAGTATTGACATCCAGCCTCCCACACATCATACATAACTGATTACAGAGCACATGATCAGGTAATACACACCTGACCCTCAAGTGTGTTTACATTTAGATCACTTAAGATAATAGCACTTGTGTCTATATTGCAAAACCAAAAGGTATGTACATATACAACACGACAACAATCTTCTCTCTCACGTATCCATTACAGCTGTCATGGCAATTCAACCTACTCCATTAATAATGAAACATTAATTTAATGAAAGTTATTTTTATATAGCACTAATCTTTCCCTCCATATATAATGTGTAATAGTCATACCAAGATTTTTTTTTTTTAATAAAAAGAACATATTACTTAAAACTTGTAAAGTAAACAATAAATTAGTTTGTAGTTTACATGGTAGATTAATCTATTAGGGGAAAAAATTACTATTATGAACTAGGGATAAGGGCAGGTGTTTGTGAAAGAGATGTGTTTTCAGTTGTTTTACATGAGCATAAAAATATCCATCCATCATCTTCCGCTTTATCCTCTAATAGGGTCGCAGAGGGGTTCCCCATGCCCATCCAGGGGAGAACATTTCGGGCGCTGATCAGATACACCCAGGACAGGGCGCTAATCTATCACTGGACACACATTCACTCTATATGGGGTAATTTTGAAGAACTCTATTGATCTTGATCCATGTTTTTGGACTGTGGGAGGAAACCGGAGAACCCAGAGTAAACGTGGACATGGGGAGGACATGGAAACTCCACCCAGATTGGGATTCGAACCGGGAATCCCTAATGCTGAGAGGAGAACATGCAAACCACTAAGCCACCCCTGCCTAAAAATATACCCATAAAAATAAAAAATATTACCATTCCAATAAACTTTAAACAAAATCAGAATAACCTTCGAGTTGTAGTTCAGGTTTAAATAATTCAAACTAATTGAATCTAAACTGGGGCGGCACGGTGTCTTAGTGGTTAGCACGTTCTCCTCTCAGCACTAGGGATTCTCGGTTCGAATCCCAATCTGGGTGGAGTTTCCACGTTCTCCCCGTGTCCGCGTGGGTTTCCTCCGGGTTCTCCGGTTTCCTCCCACAGTCCAAAAACATGGATCAAGTCAATGGAGTTCTCCAAATTGGCCCATATAGAGTGTGTCTGTGTGCCCAGAGATAGATTGGCGCCCTGTCCTGGGTGTATCTGCCCAGCGCCCGAAACGTTCTCCCCTGGATGGGAATGGGGAACCCCACCGCGACCCTAATAGAGGATAAAACAGAAGATAATGAATGAATGAATCTAAACTGAGTCTGGGGGTTGGGTTTTTAATCACCTGTCTTTCTCTACCCAATGTACTCCATCTAATCTTTCTAATTTATGAATCGCCCCACTGTGGGATTAATAAAGTATCATCTAATCTAATCTAATCCCCTTCTGACCTCATAAATCTTGTCAAAAACAACATGTATTCATAAAAATGTGGACACTTTATAAAACTAAACTCAAGCTCCACGGAAACATACGTAGTAAATACAACATATGATGTTTTAAAAAGCACACTTATCGCTGCTCTTACTAATTAAAAAGTGGGGTTAATTAGGACTAGAGTTTGGGAAATAATTAATGTTTTTATTAACATTTAATAAAAAGTCAAACATGTCAACAGCATGCAGTTAGCGCGTCAGTAACAAAAAAAATCTACTCAGGCAGGCTGTGTCCTAAAAACAATAGAAAACTCTAAATAGCATGCTCCACTAGTGCGCCCTTAAAGCTGTACCAGTGTTCACTATGAAGTGCGCAGTGTGCTTTTTGAGACGCAGCCCGTGTTCATGATGTACCCGGTTTTCTGCAGCTAACTCGCTAAAAGCTAACAGAGCTTCACTATGCAGGCCCACATGGCTCTAATGAATTTTAACGTTTATAATTAAAGTTTCCTCATATTGGTTTTATTACATACACCGTGTATGAAAATGAAAGCCGTGCTGTTTTATCACATACTTAAACGTGGCAACTGGCGAGGCTCGCTTGATAGCTAAGCGGCTAAAGCTAACTGCAGACCGTTGTTAGAGGCCCGCTTTAAACGCGACGCCGCTGCAGACGAACTGCCCTCGCGAGTCTGCGGCTCCTCAGATCAGAGAACCGCGCGGCGCACAGAACAATGTTCTCCAACGCTGCGATGAGAAAAGAAGAGCAAAGAATACCGCAGTGTGCAGCTCAGCGTTCCGCAGCTACTCCACTCTCACCGCGCGCTTCTTCTCTCATACACTCACTGAGTGTGTGTGTGTGTGTGTGTGTGTGTGTATGTGTGTGTTTGAGAGAGTGTGTGTAAGTGTGTGTGTGTGTGTGTGTGTGTGTGTGTGTTTCACCCGAGAAAGAGCGAGAGAGAGAAGGACGCGCGAACACGAGCGAGGCAGATCACAGAGTGCCACCTAAAGCCAAAGCAGTGAACAGCAGCTTACACACACATAAACACACACACCTACACACCCACTCACACACACCCACACATAGAATACTGACTACTGGTACACACACACACACACACACACACACACACACACACACAGAATACTGACTACTGATCCACACACACACACACACACACACACACACACACAGAGAATACTGACTACTGATCCACACACACACACACACACACACACACAGAATACTGACTACTGATCCACACACA